>JANQAP020000158.1:6703039-6718750 GCA_026874005.2 Erythroxylum coriaceum
TAAATCACAATTCATAAATACTAAAATATAATCAGTTGTCAATAAAGTTGTGAAATTAAGTTTTGTGATCAAATTAAGTAACTTTTATAGCTGATTGCTCCTAATATTCGCATAAATCCATCCACTTCGCCACTGTCATATTATGCGGCTTAACATCCTTTCCGTGCTTGGTATAATGCTCTTTTAAATAAAATCTTTGATCTTTAGACCTTAGAAAAAGAAACTTCTTGACAATAGTATGTACTTCGTTGTCTGTCCTCATTCCTTGACTTTCAACTTTTGCTGCAAAAAATTATAAATTATTGGTCGAAGCTTTAGGCATATGGAAAACATGTATAAATTAGATAGTTTTATAATACTTACGTCTAACTTATTAAATGCAATGTTCAACTCCTCATTAGTAATTTTTTTTCCATTTTATTCTTACAGGTAAGGAAGTTCGGGATACTACACCAATTTTACTCGATAATTTGGCAGACTGTATGGAATTGGTTGGTCGTCCTTCAACGGGGGAGATCTCTATCTCCAATCTCTTACCTATCGCCTTATTGATCCTTACCAATCAGTGTCCTTTTGTGATACCCCTTGTCTTTTTCAGATTAATCGTGGATCCTAAAATATAGCAAAGGCATATTTTACAATAAGAATATAACATACTCTTAATTGGTTAGATAAACAAAATTATTAAATTTATATGTTTCACCAATGTGATGTGTAAGATCATACCTGCAGTGTTTGCATAGGTAGCACTAATACTGGGAAGAATAGTGTCATTTACTAGTAACTGATTATAATAAGTTGGAGGCATCTCTTGAGAAGTTGATGGAGAACTAATATTGCATCGCATATCCATTTCCATCATCTAAGAAAAAGTAAGAAAGAAAAAAAACAACAATAAAGGCTCAGAACTTTCAACTTGGATTTCAATGGAACCAAATAGGAGAAGATAAGTTAATGAAAAACAACAACCTTCAAGAGAACCAGCGAATTGAGGACATTCTTAGCGACGAAGATAACTTCAAGACCAATGCCATCACCGAGAATGAGGGTGATAGAGTAGCTTTTGGATGGTGTGGAGGCAGCGCATCTGATTCCACACGATTTCAGGCACTGTTTTGCCGGCAGTTGGAGACGGAAAGTTAAGCCGTATAAAATCTTATGAGCAGATATTCCTCATATCACACACATGAACCGAAAATATAGAGAGAAGACGAAAATACCTTGATGAAATACGTCGGAGAAGACGACGACAATGGCCAGAGACGCAGCAGCTCGACGAGGAACACGCAGACGACAAACAACGGAGCTAATTTTGAAGAGGAAGATCGAAGGAAACAGTGCGCAGGTTGGGGGGGAGGGGACTCGGGTAGAGGTTTTAAGAAAACCAAAACGACATCATTTGATTTTAAATCAAACGACGTCATTTTGCTCCTAAAGACAGAACGTTAATTTTAAGTACGCCAACAACGACGTTTTCTTCAACAAAACGTCGCGGTTTCTATTTTGTGACATTTTATTGATAAAACATCACAAAAAGTGTTACAAATCTGTGACGTTTTCATAAAACGTCACAGAAAATTTGAACTTTTAGTGACGTTTTTTAAATGTCACGAAAAATCTTCACAATCCGTAACGTTTTATCAATAAAACGTCGCGGATTTTGTGTATTTCTTGTAGTGAGTAGATTTGTATTTTTTTTAGAATTTTTTTACCAATAAATTACGAATTAATAATTTATTCAATCTTATAAATTTGACTTAATGTTGATAAATATTCATTTACTATAAATTACTTAAGTGTATCCATATTTCTGTTTCAGAACATTTCCTTTAGGTATTTGTCAAAACCTTATATAAATAAGTATAAAAATACATGGTTTTAAATATTTTTAAATGAATTACTACAAACTACAATACAATAATATAATAATACATGGAAAGGTAGTTAGGGGATTTAATAATGTATAAATGAGCCTTTAGGCTTTTAGCCTGGGAAGTTTTAAAACTAACTCAAGGTTGTCAATTTTATATGTGTACTAGGTTCTATCTCTACCTAATAAGTTTTAGGTTTTCTCATAAAATACCATTACGTATGAAAAGTGAGATAGAAAGTTTGGGAAAGAGATAAATTGGATAAGAAGTTTATAACCGAGAATCATTTTTACATGACTGCACAATCGAGAAAAGGTTTGTATTCAAAAACTCTATCTTTGTATGGGAATAGAATTATAAATATGAATGTACATATGTTAGTCCTATAAAATTCCAAATCATATGATTTATGAAAATTATGCTTACATGTGGTAACAAAGTTTCCTTATATGAAATTCTTAGTTGTCCTTAAATGTAGATTTTTCATAATTTAGATAACCTTATGAACACTAATTTGAAATTTCAGAACAACCATAAATTTAGTTTATGTTGTATTTGTGAACTATATGCAGAATTTTATTATTATAATTATGAAAATTTATGCATGGATTAAAAGAAAAGGAGAAATGATGTTTATGAGAAATCTCAGTGTTGGCCATGATGCCAAGCATTAAGCACTAGGATTGGTAATGTTTTTCAGTAATCATTTCAAGCGTATGAGTTGGAGAAAATTGTTAGCCCGACCATTATTTTTATTTATTTAAAGTTTAAACATTATGTTTAAATTTCAATTACTCATAATTTGATGCTAATAAATTGTAATATTATGGGTAAATTGAAACTCATTACTATAGAATGCTTTCACTACAAGAAAAATGAAGTTTAGCGATGGAAATTACCGACGCTAAACCTACACATTCTGTCGGTAAGTTAAGTTAGTGATGGAACTTACCGACGGATAAAGGCGTCAGAGAAACGGCTGTAGGTAATAATTTGCGACGAACCACAGATTTTTCGTCGCAAATTTACCAACGGACATTTTGTGTACTGTTAGTGAATATACCGACATTTATTTTGTACTATCGGTAAGTTTAGTGACGGAAAGATTATTTTGGTCGATAAAGTTACAGGCGGACAAATCTTGTCCTTTGGTAAATCTACCGACAGAATTGGTTATTCTAGCGGTAAGTTAACGACAACATTACTGACCATTCTTAGTTATCCATTGGTAAATCAAATAGATTTTACTGATGAACTTTATTTTTCCGTCGGTAAATTTACTAAAACTGTTTTTTCCTGCATTTAATTTTATTTGATAATCTTATAGTTGATGCATAATTTATACAATTATTAGTTATCTGTTGATAATATTTTGATTTGTTTCTACATTTAAGCTGTTAAAACAGAAAGTTGATTGATGATATAAAGTAAAAATGTTCTTAATTGATAATAAAAAATTATTTTGTACATAATAAGTATTTAATTCATAACAAATGACTAAAAGTATGCTATTCATTTAGTGACCGCAGATGCTCTAACTACTGCGATGAGGTGTTGCCCCTCCCTTTCAACTCATCCACCTCATTACGGAGCTGAGCTGTGTACTCCATCGACTGTTGCAACTGAGTTACCAATGTCTGTATTGTGCTCCGAAACTCATGGACTTCATTGGGTGCGAATCGTCTACTAGATGCTGCTGTATTGGATGTGGAGGATTGCGAATAACATGTGCTCGCAAATGAACCTAAGCCGAATATCCTTCCATGATGGTCCCTACCATCCACTGTATAAAGATAGGTTCGACTTTCATCAACATCTTCAGACTGCTGAGACTTTCATTTAATGCTTTCTTATATTTGGTCTCATTAGAAGGCAATGTTTAAGTAAGTGATAATTATTAAGCATTAATATTAAAACATAAATTTCACATACATTTAGTTCTCTACATCGGGTGTTAACGAAGGTCACACCATCATACTTTTTAGTGTGAGTGTGCAAAAAGAGCTGACTGAGTGTAGGCTTCATGCTCATAGACTTTTCCTGCATTAAAATAAAATATTATAAGTGAACTACAATTTATAAAAATTTCGGTAAAATTTTCTCTATTTTTATGATATTTACTCCTTGTTGAATAAAGAAAGTAATTCAACAACATAGTCATATATGGCACTAGACATTTATAACATTATCATTCTCTATAATACACATATTTTCATTCTAAAATTCACACATCAAATTAAATTGAAATACACCAAAGTAAAAAATCAGAATATAAATGTAAAGTGTAAATACTCATAAGTCTCTCTGTATGCTCGTGGTGGGTAATAAATCCTCCAGTATGTACGGAAAGACTCTCTCATCCCAATCCTCTGCGTTTGTTGGTAAAATTACTCTCTTAAATGGACTTTACCTTAGGTAATGTCCAATACTGCTGCCAACGAGTATATATTTATTCAGAAATATAAGGCAGTCGTACACCAGTCTTGTGTATTGCACCAATAAAGTCTTGATAACGTGTTCGTGCTCGTCTCTCCCATACTTTATAAATGACCGCGTCAAATTTAGAATCCCAAAAAAATTATTTCAGAAACAAAAGGAAAAACATACAATAAGTACTTATAATGTAATATTTATCTAATTAATGTATAAAAATCAATTAAAAATATAAAAAATATATTTTTTGTACCTCAAATTCCTGATATAAAATTTGTTTATCGCTTGAGAGATATTCTTCCATATATAATCCTCAAGATCAATCTTCTCCTTAAATTTGGATGTCATGTTTCTTAAGCACGGTCCAGATGAACTGAACTTAATATTAAAACAATTAATTTTATGCCATTTTTAAAATTTAAACCTATAACTTAATTATAAACATATGGTGTTTCATGTATTTTCACTTACAGATTGTTGACAATTGTGATGTAAGTTCTTTCATCAGCTCCCTCAGCTCTAGGCTAGAGGCTGCCTCCTTCATCTGCATCATTTACCCCTGATAACTCTGTCAGTATAGGGGTGATGGATGGTGTAGCAGCAGGTGTTGGCCCACGAATTTTTTTTGAGTTAAGAATGATTTAAATGAATTATGAGGTTATGATAGAAGTTATTGGAGTTTAATTATTTATTTCAGTGTTAGTAGGATTTTATTTCACTGGTTAGTTAAATTAAAGTAGTATGAAGGTATAAAGGGCAATTGTGGCATGTCACTTAAGTATAAAAGCCATAAAGCATAAAAGGAAGGGTAAAGTGGACATTTAGCACTCATTAAGGGTATAATTGGAAGAGGAAAATGTTATCTTGTTTATTAGTTGAAGAAAAACGTGAATGAAGGGAGAGAATGAAGAGAAAAACGTGAAAAAGAAAGAAAGGAGAGAGAGTTTCGTTCATGAGAGAAAAGAACGAAGACAAAGTTAGGGTTTCATCTTTTCTTAGTTATTAAGAGTGATTTTGAGGGTGTTCAAAAAGAGAAAAAGAAAGAGGAAGAGAAGAGTTTCCATTTGAGCTAAACATCTCTTTGTTTGGTGAAGATTCAAGGTAAGCCCATTTTTAATCCTTTGAATTTTTGGAAGGGTTTTGGTTCATGAAGCTTAGGAAATACATGAGTTTAAGTATTCTAGAATCAATTTTTAGTTAGTATGCTTTTGGGGTTCTCAGTTTGCATTCCTATTGAATTGGGTTTTTGCCGATGTTAAAGAGAATCAAGAAAGGCAAGAGGACGAGGAGGGGCATTTTTAAGCAAGTTTTAAAACAAGGAATCCAGGTGGGTTACATGTTTATAGTTGAGTTAATGAGCCATGAGTATTTTTCCAAATTAATAGAGTTAAATGATTTCAATTGCTTTATAAATATTGCATTTATTGCTTCTTAAATGATTTAAGAAATTGCTACATGTTTGGTACATGAATCTTGTTGATGATTTATGAAATGATGATGGAAATTGTATTTGAAATATATCATGCTTATGGAAATCATGTTTCCGAAACGTGCCATTTGTGCAATATGTTTACAAGTCATGAAATTCACATTGACTATATTAAAGACTTCTCCCACCTACCCGCTAGTGGCATGGAGCTCCATCACGGACTCCCTCATGTTTACTGGAGATTCATAAGAACTCCCTCATGTTTATTGGAGATTTGCAAAACTCCCTTATGTATATGGACTACCCAAACCATTATGAGTGCTTAAGTTGTTTATGATTTGTTGACAAGTTTGATGAATACATGACTTATGTTAGTTATGAATTGTTTGACAAGCTTGAGAATTTGAGAAATATGTGTTTTATGGATTCAATGCAATTTACTATGGCAATGAATATTTTCAATGGTTTTGCTTGTTTTTCCGCTATAAACTTGTTACCCATGAGCTTTTAAGCTCACCCTCCATTCTCCCCATCTTCAGATGAAAGCAAGAGATTAAATGATAGAGAGTCAAGGCATCACTCCAAGTTTACATATTTTTGTGTTTAAGTTAGTTTATAGAAACTCAAGGCTTTAGCCGCATTTCAAGTAACACTCGTTCATGTATATTTTGTATTTTTGGATTATGAGACCAATGATGTATTTAGGTCTTGAAATGCCCATTAAAGCTTTGTAAAACTCTTTTCTTTTGATGTTAATGAAATATATTTATGTTTTGCTCATGACTTTCCAAGTTTTCACATTGCATTTTCAAGCATTCATAGGGGTAAAATCTATATTATGATTTCAGGGGAAAAACTATATTAATCTAGGCTGTTTTAGGTAAAGTTGTCTTCTTGGAAGTTGTAGTTTGTCCTCTTAGCTTTCCAATGATATAAAGTTTGTAATTTTTTAACATCGGAGTTGAGAGATATGCTTTTTACAAGTTAGTGATGCTGTATAGGGTGCATGCTGGACACTTTATAGCCCATTTCTAACTTGTTTTAACAGAAAAAGAGTACTATGGTGTCTTGAAATGGGAACAATTAGTGTGATAAGTTAGAGATGAAATGAAGGTGATAAAGAGAGTATGTGCAGAAATTATGATAAATGTGCATAAGTTTGAACGTTATGTTTTTGGATTGATGACCAAACATAGATTATGATTTGGTTGTAAATGATATTGAGCTGTAATGAAATTGATAATGAAGGGAAAATGATGAGGTAAATAAGTTAGAAATGATAGATATGCATAAGAAGGGTCATAGGTAACTTGTAGGAGTTCAAAATCTAAAAATTGACCTGTAAATGTTCGTTGGGCGGATTTGACGTCCGCTGGGTGGACCTTCTCGAGAATTCCAACTTTTCAGCTCAGTTCATGTCTGTTTGGAGGGACATATGTCTGCTAAGCAGACATTCTTGAGATAGTTTTATAAATATGCAATTTTAACCCTTTAGACAATAAAATCTCTCTTTGGAGTCTTTATGGAAGTTGTAGAACTCAAAGTCCTCTTCAAAACCATACTTGAATCACCTTAATCTGAAATCCATAGTGAAAGTTATGATTATTGTCCCAAATCATGTACATTTATAAGTTGTGGACTTATCAATGCTTTCCTATGATACATTTATGCTTGAATGGAGCTTGATATGTACTTAGTGATGTGAAAATAAGAGATAAAATGAGTGATATGTTTAGGGTGACGATAGAGGATATAAATATAAGAATGGATTGTCGTATTTCAAGTGTCCAAATATGGAATTTTGGGATGTTATAAGAATGAAGATGAACCTATGATGGCTAATGAGATTCTATTACAAGAACCCTACAAAGTGATGTGCTCACGTTTGACTCACGAGTTAGACTCCAAAAACGGGGCTTGATAGTAGGTATAGAAGGTGATGCCTCATCTACAAGTGTAGTAGCTGGAGGTACAACATCTGATTTGGTTGTAGCTGTAGAATGTGATGCTTCACCTGAACAGTAACTGGCTCCAAATTGTGGTCTGAACCTTGGTTGCATCATATCTTGTTTTCTCTTTAGTAGCATATTTCAACTTGAAATTCACATTTGATTGAATATTCCAGAAATATAACAATTTCAATTCAATATTTCACAAAATATATTGAAAATTCAATAATTGATTTGTTGAATATAATATTCTATTACAAACACAAATTAATCACTATCAGCACTTAATTGTAAATCAAAATCATCATCATCATCTTTTTCTGAAGAACTAAAATCAAACTCAGGCTCTTCTTCAGATCTCTCGCCCTTCTCATCCTCTCCAGTTGAAATTTCAACATATTCATTATTTGGATCATTCAAAGGTTTATTCTCGTCATATGAAACAGATGCATTTATTTCATAAACATCTTACTGAAACACTTCACTTTCAATTTTCTGTTCTCCTTTTCCATGTGATTCAAAAACACCTTTAGGTTTAACTTTACAAATGGCTAACCAGTCTAACTTATCTCGTCGTAAGCTAGGAAAAGGGACATAATACACCTAGATCACTTGCATTGCCAACATGGAAGGTTCAAATTGTCTAAATCTTCTTCGCTTGTTGATTTCAACTAGATTGTATCAGCTATGCACTTTTGTACTAACATTTAGAGTTGGATCAAACCAGTTACACATAAATATTACACTTCGCTTGATTGGCAATGCATGGAAGTCAATTTCAAGTATCTCAATAATTTTACTATAGTAATCCATCAATTCTCCCTATATGCAAACTCCACTATTTACTGTTGTCATGCTATGAATATGATATTTTGTATGATATTTGTATCCATTAACAAAATACACTGGATACGATTTAACAATTTGCAAAGGTCCTTTCTTAAGATCACATATGAACTTATTCTCCATTGGATTTTCTAAGGCCTACATAAAAGAAATTATCATATTAAACAATATAATGTCATTTGAACACTTTAAATTTATAATTCAATCATTTAATAATTGTAAGTGAAAGCTTACATATTTCTCGAATCATCGAGGAAAGTATCTTCTAACTTCTTTATTGATATCATCCTGTGTTTTCTTAGGCATTAGCTCATATAACCATTCCTTGTATAATCTAAAAATATTATTATATATTTCAGTTATGAATAACACTAAATTTCAAAACCCAAATAATCAATTTCAACTTGCTGCACTAAAGGTTGAACCTTTTGACAGTTCAATAAAATTTAACTATGGGTAGCCTTAATTTCTTCCTTTGTTAACATTCTTCTTGTTGAACGTCTATATGTTCATCTAGGAGTTGTGAAAATGGATAAGTTACCATTAACAAAATGTACTAGCTTCTTCCACTAAAAAAGCATTACATATTGAACCTTCAACTTAAGCTTTGTTTTTGACATTTTTCTTCAAGTAATGCAAATACCTACATTAGTGAATAGGGTTATTACAATTTAGTTATTAAAAAATGTTATTACTTTAATTACAATCATTTTTGTTGAATTACATCTCAAACAGATACAGCCATTGATATTGAATTGGATCGGTAAATTTAGACTCGTGTGTTAAATGCATAGGTAGATGTTCTATACATTTAAAGAAGCTTGGAGGGAAAATCCCTTCTAATTTGCATAAAATTACTAGAATTTTCCTTTCTACTTTTTCCATTTAAGCCAACTTGATCTCAGATGATGTTAAGCTTTTGAAAAACAAACTTAATTCTATTATAACTTCCCAAACTTATTTGGTGGAAACTCCCAAAATACAATTGGAATTATCCTTTGGATAAACACATGACAATCATGACTTTTCATCCCAAACAATTTGTACTTCCTCATGTCCATACACCTTGACAAGTTTAAAACATAACCATCGGGAAACTTTAGAATTTTCAACCATTTACACAAAATTTCCTTTTGTTTTTTATCTAAAGTGTAACATGCTTTCGGATATTTACCGGTGCAAAGATCTTTATGTAACTTATTCCTTCAATAAAAAAGTTTCAAATTAGCTCGTGATTTTGCATTATCTTTTGTCCTCCTTTCAATGTTCATTATGGTACTGAACAAATTGTAAAAAAATATTTTTTTCAATATCAATCACATCTAGATTATGACATATCCAATTAGTTTTTCAATATGACAAATCCCAAAAGATGCTTCATTTTCTCCAACTAAAGTTTTTACTAATACTTGTATTACCTTCACCAGCTTCACATTCTGTAACTTTCAGTAACCCTAATTCATCAATCTCGTGCAATATCTCGTCATTGGCTTTGTGAGGGGGAGGAGGTGTTTGTACCATCCTATTCTTAATGAACTTTTGTTTATTGCGTTTAAATGGATGATATAGAGGAAGAAATTTCCTGCGGTTGTCAAACCAACATGTTTTGCCCCTGTTTTGAAGAAAAATGCATCAGAATCATTGCTACATTAAGGACAAGCCAATTTCCCTACTATGCTCCACCCAGACAACATAGCATATGACGGAAAATCACTAATGGTCCACATCAAAGCTGCTCTCAACATAAAAATTTTTTTAGAGACACATCATATGTCTAACCATATTCCTAAAGATACTGCAATTCAGACATCAATGGTTGTAAGAATACATCAATTTTATGCTTTGGATTTGTAGGCCCTGACACAATCACTGTCAAGAACATATATGTCTCATTCATACACATCTATGGAGGCAAATTAGAAGGAGTAATTATGATTGGCCATGATGAATATTGTTGGCCGGATTGACCAAAATGTTGGAATCCATTCGTCAACAATTCCAACTTAACATTTCGATTTTTAGCTACAAACTCATAAGGGGTGTTATTGAAATGTTTCCATGCTTGCATCCAATGAATGACTCATTATTCTATCTTCCTGTTCATGTTCATTATGCCATCTCATATGAGATGTAGTAACATCATAAGCATATAGTCTTCGAAGTCTCAGAGTTAGCAAGAAATAATACATCCGATTCCAGGGTACTAATTTATGTTTCATAGAAGACTTTATAGGCTTGAACCTAGATTGACCATAAAATTTGCACTTTTGTAATTCCACATCATCTCCCCAATACAACATACATCTTAATTTGCAATAATCAATCTTTTCAACAGGTAAACCAAGATCCCTAATAAGTTTCTTCTTATTGTAAAAACTATTAACCATTGTATAATCAGGAGGCAATGATTCCTTATATCATCTAAGAATTTTATAAAAACTACGATAAAAAATATGCCTTTCAGACTTTATGTTCAATATTCGAGCAATTGAAGACAATTAAGTGATTGTCTCACAATTTGGCTATAATTCTTGGTCAGCTGAGTGTAGTAAGTCAAAAACTTGTTTTGCATGTGGGTTTGGTTCTTCTTCAAGATTTTCTATATTTTCTTGAAAAGTATAACTGACTACATCATAAACCATTTGTATGTAAGGATTTTCAGTTGCAATCATATTATTTGTTCTAAATCCAATCCCCCTTCAAACTTATCTACATTCACTGACAAGTGTACTTTATTACCCCTTAAGGTGCTATAAATCAATTGCTCCCCATGTCGCGTCCACTCAAAATAATTTGGGACAAACCCTTTTCTCAGCAAATGCCTATTCATGTCATCAATAGGAAGGAAATGAATGTGTTTGCACTTTTTACATGGACATCTACTCTTTAGGCCATCCATATATGCAGGTTGAGAACATGCATAATGAATAAAAGCTTCAACTTCCTCAACAAACTCAGGATTAATGAAACCATCAGGTGTTAATCGTCTATACATCGAAGATCTATTAACATTACTCATTCATGCAAAACTGTTAATTTCATAGTTAGTATCCTTCATGTCCCTAAGTTTACAAAACATCTAAACTTTACACAACATCTCTTAAATATTAATCAATCGATTTAATCACCTACAATTGATTTCAATATTATGGTACGTGGCATTGTTTACATCTGTGAATCAAGAAAGCAAGTTCTTGCTATGACTCCTAGACTTGTGGAAATTTTCACCGATAAGCCTCACAGGAGCTGCATTATGGGTATCCAGCCTATATGCCGTCTTAGGGGTTTATTATGCAAAGAATTGTCTTGTCTATTAAGCATAGGAATTTCTTGTGTTGATAATAAGTTTGCATTAATCACATTGAAGTTGAAGTATTTATTTTTGAATTAATCACCTATAATTGATTTTAATACTATGGTATGTGGCATTTTTTACACATGTGAATCAAGAAAGCAAGTTCTTGCTATGACTCCAAGGCTCGTGGAATTTTTCACCAATAAGCCTCAAGGGAGCTACATCATGGGTTTCCAGCCTATATACCATCCTAGGAGTTTATTATGCAAAGAACTGTCTTGTCTATTAAATGTATGAATTTCTTGTGTTAATACTAAGTTTGCATTAATCACATTGAAGTTGAAGTATTAATCAATTGAATTATTCACCTACAATTGATTTAAATACTATGGTACGTGACATTATTTACACATGTGAATCAAGAAAGCAAGTTCTCACTGTGACTCCTAGGCTCATGGAATTTTTCACCGATAAGCCTTATGGGAGCCGCATCACTGGTTTCCAGCCTATATACCGTCCTAGGAACTTAGTTATGCCTCAAATCATCCATAAGATCTCAAACTCATTCCACATACAGTAAATACTTAGACTATTAAAGAAGAACATAAAAACTTATTAATGATTATAAGAATATTCTAAACAACAACACAAAATCAAGGCCTCCTTTGTATTCACACCAAAACCTTAACACATCAGAATTGTATTATTAAAGCAATACATATGGTAGACATGAGTTGGACGACTTTCCTGAATCGACGGACCACTCCAGACTATAAAGAAGAAGGATGAGCGACACTTTTTAACATAATATAGGGCCTTCGAAAAAGAATATTTCATAAAAGGAAGGGTAAATTATTCAAAAATAAAAAAGTGTGTGAATTCTCTTTATTATTTATATATCAAAATTTTAAATATATATAATTAACAAAAAAGTATTATCAATTATAATAATCAAAATTAACCCTAATAATTTAAATACTCTTTAAACCTTTATAAAACTAGTCTTTCATTAATAATTAATTAATTATGTAATAACAAATTAAATTACACAATTTAAGTTATCCAAGGTATAGCAAATTCTTACATTTTCATCCTACCAATCTTACCTTTCTTCTTTAAATCTTTCCCTAAATCTGTAAAATTTGTCATAAGCCTAGGTAATTATTTAGATGAGCGTGATTAGGTGCCTAACACCTTCCTTATCCTGTAATCAATCCCCAAACTTTCATTCTTATATTAGGACTTTATAGTTTCTTTTTTTTTAGAACAAGAACAAACTTGAAGAGCGAACAAATAATGACATCCAAGAACAAGTTCTTTTTTCTCCAAGTTTGACCGCACCGAAATAGGAAATTAAATAATCAGAGCTATCCACATCCCACAATGGTTATTTGAAATATAAAGTGAAGCCAACAGTCTAAAACAAGTGAATTAATGACATTACTTGAGCAAACAAAACCCTTTCTATAAGTTGGAAAGAGAATGATGAAAACCAATAAAATATACCATTTCCTTTCCTTTAATTGAATGAATGTGAGTATATAATTCCTATGATCCTACAATTTAGTGATATAACAAAGAATTGAAAACAAATGAAAATAATTAGGTTAATTTTAAATGTAATGTAAATAGTGTTTCTAATACAGATAATAAGAGTAGAATAATAAATTATGCTAATTTAACACATGAAAAATAATTCTAAAATTTGTCATTGCATAGGAAACTTTCAAGTCAAAAAGAATCTTGAAATATAAAGAGAATATGTGAAAGATGTGTTACTTATAAATAGGCTAAATCTCAAGTGCAACCCTATAGATAGGTAGATTTGTTAATGGATTTTTCTTTAGCTTTATCTAGTTCCAGAAATGGTAAGGATTCAATATTTGTAGTACTAGATAGGTTTTCTTGAATCCCCTAATCAACCGAGGGTGGTGTTTTGAAGAGTTAGTCAAGTAGTGCCAGCCAGACTAATTTCGTTCATAAGTGCTTTGAGACTGATTCGAGGTGGATGTGAGGCTTATCTGGCCCACATAGTTGATACCCAGAATGAACAAACCATTCAGGATATTCCTATTGTTAGGGAGGGGCTGATTGAGATTGTTTGGGCAACTCACGTAATCATTGACCTCCTGCCAACTGATTCTGAGTAGCTTTATCGAGATTAGAAGCGAATTGGGCAAAGGCTTCTAATTCTGTGAATTGGGCCAATTCCAATTTTAATTTACCAGCTACTTGTTTGATAGCTTTAATTTAAGCTGCAGAGCCCACTTTGGAGACGAAAAATGGAACACTCATTATAAGTCAAAAAGTCAATGATGCATTCTAAATTACTTAATTGTTTGGTTTAATTGTTTTACCACAAGTGTATAATGTAGTTGTAGCTAACAATGCAATTACAAATCAATCCCATGAGGATTCTATATTGACTACCCATTATTTATAAACTTAGCAAGATATATCAACATTTATAAATGATTAGATAAATAAAATAAAGTAACAATCTAAATACTAATGCAAAGAAATAATAAAGAATATTCCAAACTATGAATCAACTAGATTTAGGTCAGGTTTCCCTAAGGCTCTATTATATATAGTTTTACTATTGATTAATAAATTATTCTAGTTCTTGGACCAATAAGAGTTCCTAATTTTAAATATATTCTCGCTCGAGACATATAATACCTATTCAAAGGGTAATTAACTAAAATCTTTTTTGAATCTAGAAAACCTAAAAATAATTTAATTCATTCTATAAACTCTCTGATAGATTTTACCCTAATATAAAAAGATCTTGTGGCTTTCTTTTAAATAGCTCATACTTGATTCTCTTTATTCATGTTATGATCTAAACATATATCTCAACTCTCAAATCTCAATTTTTAAATCTATTAATGAATCTTTCACCTTTGCTCCTTTGATTTAATAAATGTAAAAGCATGAATAAATGACAATAAAACTACAATTTCATTAAACCAAAGAATCAATTAGAGTATATCACATCCTAGGTTCTTCCCACCTAAATCTATATCAATATTAGTTCATAAACACATAAAGAATATCACCATAAAAACAATAAACAAAACAATATAAAGAAGTCATGTTTCTTGAATCTTAAAAATCTCTAAAGAATTGTTGAATCCTTCCTTCATCTCCAAAGAATGGTGAACTCTTGATTAAGAATAATGGAAAATAGTTTCAAAGTAACTTTTTTATGTTTTCTTGTCCAAATAACTTCTCTTTTATACCTCCTCCACTTGCTAAAACTAAAACCCTAACTTTTAATAAGCTATATTTTTTTGTTTTCTAATTCACGATCGAGATACCACTCTCTCATAAGCTCCACTACACTAAACCATAAAAAAGAAATAAAAATAAGGAACTGAAATTATTTTTTCAATGTAGGAATGATTCACTTTTTCATTATACAGACTTGTATCAAAGTTATAACACTCCCATCATTTAAAATAATAGATTTCTATCAATGTAAATTACGTAACACACTCCCATACAATAAACATCAACATAACAGACATTTCATCAAATACCTTACATGGATCAGAAATTCATCCCAACATCACAACCAAAATCATGTCTTGTCCCTTCTATCACTAACATTTATACCTTAAAATTATTTTCCAATCATAAAATACACAAATCAACGAAAGTAATCAAATACCCAAATTAACTTTCATCCAATATATGAAAAAATATATGACAGTGGCTGTAAAAATACCTCCACCGAAGGACATAATGACAGTGGTCAGAGAAGACAAACGCTGAAAATTAGAAAAGGAGTCCACGACAGAGAAACCGGAGAGAAGAAAATTGCATGAGTGGAGAGATGAAGTAGATGAAGAAGAATACACAAGTGAGGGGGGGGGGGTGGGA
>JANQAP020000158.1:6738589-6756699 GCA_026874005.2 Erythroxylum coriaceum
AATGTTTTTGTTTAGTTTCTCATTCCATGTAGAATATTTTGTAAAAGAGCAGTATGCTCTTAGATATTTGTGATACTGTATATGTGGATTTAGAGTGTATTGCTATAGTGTAATTATATTTTACAAATGGAATGAGAAGTTGATGTTTTGAGTATTCGTGTTATATATATATGATGCCATATTAAGTGAATATGACTGCTCTAACATGTCGCTTTTATAGGGCATGTGCCCGAATGTCCGAGGGATGCTCAGGTACGTGCCTCGTGAAGGTGGTGCATTACACTTAATCATATTCATATTATAAAAAGTAAGAAGCATAATTTATTAAAAATTGTTTTCAATAAATTTTTGTTAAGTGAATCAAGATAATTCCAAATAGTTTTCACTTGGATTTGAAAATTATTTTCAAATCAAATTATTGGAATAGGAATTTAATTTATATAGAAATCAATGTGTTTATAATCTAATGTAATTATCAAAAAATTTGGAAATATTATTTTAGATTATAAAGATTAATAACTAGAATTAAATGAAACTTGATACTTTATGCATATAATTTAATTATGAGTGCATAAATTACATACTTTATTTATATGTTATATATATACACACACACATATTGAATACGTGTGAAATTCCATGTTTCATATATGTGATATTATCATATGTAATTTATGCTTGATGAGACTATTTAAAATTAAATCCCTTATTAAAATATTAAGTACACATTCAACGTAATTGTTTTCTTCCATAATTTAAGTATAAAATCAGAGTTTTGTTTACTGTAAGTCTTTGTTGAGTGATTCAAAGCCCTTTTAACCCGAATATGTTTTATCTTAAATTAATGTGTTATACTTAACTAAATTTGTATGATTTGAATGAGTGATTCATGATTATATTAATTTAAAGGCAAGGTTAGGAATAACATATAAGATATATTTTGGCAAGAGTTATTACCTATAGGATCTAAGAGTCTTATGAGATGTGACTGATAAAATTGTTTTATGCCTAATTTAAGTTTAATTGGTTTGTTAAGTGGTACAAGGTCAACTAAATTTAAATGAGATTGTAACCTACTAAAGATATTAGAGTAATCTTTTCAAATAGTAATGAGGGCTATTATTTCAAATAAAAAGGTAGGAGTAACCAAATACATTATAATGTCCTAATGTTATTTGATAGTCATGAAATATAATCGATTACTTGCTTTTCTTATTTTTATATTTTGTTATGAGTGAAATTTACCTTATTTAGTATAGTTGATACCAAATTAGTAAACTTAATTTCTTTGACTTTGGTTAAGTTTGAGAAAAGTTTTCAAAGTTAAATAGAAAAGTTATACATACATTATGTAATTTTACTGTTAATCCCTATTGGGAATTTGGTGTTAAAGTTTTAAAGATATGTCAAGATCTTATGGATGACAAAATGTATTGAAATTTTTTAGTTGACAAATGTCTCATAAACTTTGATGACAACATGTAAGATTTATGTCAACATCATGATAGCAAGATCTAATAGGTTACATGGAGTAGAGCTCAAAGGTATTGCATCTTGATAAAATTGTTTCACGGAGCTCAAAGGTATTGCATCTTGATAAAATTGTTTCATTTAATTTACTCAACTAAAAGCAGAAACGTGGACTATAATTAAAGGCATGTTCTATAGAATGATAATACTAATCATTAGAAGAAATAATTGCATGAATTTTCTCGCCTAACATGATATGATAGAGATTATGTATATTTTTAGTTCATACTTATGAATATTTGATATTGAATTTAGATTTAACATTATTTCAAAGTTTAAGGCAAGGTAAGAAATATAATGTTGAATAAAAGCAATTGATCTAAATTTATACAAATAGTTTGTATATAATGGATCAAGGGAGGCTTATGCTTAACATAAGTAGTAAGAATACAAATTTAGATAATTGGGACTATCATTTTATGTCATGTTGGTTAAATCAATGTAATGAGAATCATATGTTAGATACAAGGATAGATGTATCCTTTTAATTATAAATCATATGAAACTTAAGGAATTGGGTTGAAGAATAACCAAATCAATCTTTGGTAAAAGGACGGTAATGGTATTGGATTGTTAAATTTATACATGTGGTGTATTAGATGGAACAACAATTCATAAAAGGATGATAGTCTTATTTCATTAAATGTATTAGTAACTTTATGTGATACAGTCATATGTATTAAATGAAATATTGGTTTAAAATTTTGAATATCTCCATAACTAAATTCCATAAAAGTATGGATTTATGAAATGAGGAATATACAAAATGAGATATTATATGATGAAATATTTATTTCTTTTAAAG
This sequence comes from Erythroxylum coriaceum, assembly GCA_026874005.2. NCBI lineage: Eukaryota > Viridiplantae > Streptophyta > Magnoliopsida > Malpighiales > Erythroxylaceae > Erythroxylum > Erythroxylum coriaceum. The sequence goes on from JANQAP020000158.1 coordinate 6,740,925, forward strand.
TTAAGCCTAGTACTATAACTTACCTTCAAAGTTTCAATTCAATCAATTAACAAGATTTCATATTATATATGAAACGATATGAATTTGAAAGAATTAAAGTTAATAATTTTAGGATGTAATACTTAGTTAAAACATATATTATCTACTAAGTTTAGAACTAAATCAAATAATAAAAGATTATAAAAGATCCAAAGGTTGGATACAATCTTACAGAAACATTGAACAACTTGTTTGTTTTAATAAACACCTACACAAGAATGGATGGTTCTTAAGATAAGTAATAGGAGTAATATGACATTTGAAAAGTTAAAATCTCATGACAATACATCCAAATGGAACTAGTGCCTTTATTAATACATTTGAGGTATAGTTAAAAGACCACAAGACATTAAAAGATTTACTTTCATGATGAATTTAAGGAGTTTATTTTAAAGATGATTATGAATTTATCATGTATAGAAGAAGGTTAGTGGGAGTATGTAGAGATATATTACTCACAGAAAGAACAATAGTCTATATTTTTAATTGTTCAAAATATAATTGCTCCAAAACGACTCTTATTGGATATGAAAAGGTAATAACTTAATTATGGGAATTAGTTTTATAGAGATATATTAGAAGTTGTTTACCTATTATCCTCCATGTACGTAGATAATGTATTAAAGGGCTTTAGTATTTAAGACATCTGATGCTTGTGTAATATTAAAAATATCCATTATTCGATGTACGAGTTGATATTTGATTTCATGGTTATATGGATATTAACTTTAGAAGTAAATCTTGATTAAGGTATATTTTTATTTAGAACTATATTATTTTGAGATTAAAAAGGTTCCAAAATAACAATGGTTGCTAATTAAGCCATAACATATTTTTCATTTAGTATAAAATGATTATTTGGGTCCATAAATTCTTTAATGAACCTGATATATTTCCTTGTATTATTGAAGATAGTAATATACTAGAACATTAGAATCATTGGGCATGCGAAATGATTTAAGGTCTCGTCAAAGATTCAAATATGTATTTTAGCAATTTATCTTAATTACGATAGAGAATCTTATAGAATTCTCTCATTAAAACACTACCCTAACAATAACAGCATCATCATATGATGATATATAAGATACTTAAACTATTAGCTTAGTTCATGTGGGGCATTGTTGGTTTATGTTTTACAACCAATCGGTTGGCTATAGCTTAGTAGAAAAATAATTTAAAGGCATTTTTATCTTATACATTTTTAAATGTATATGATAAAGTCAATAAGATAAATAGTCATTTCAAATGAATTTATATTGAGATTATAATTATGAGATTTATACTACATTTATGTATTTTTTCGAAATTGCTACTGGTCATTGTTCTATTAAGATAGAACATTAATAAAGTGTAAAAAGACTAGAACACGTTATATTTTTTTATGAAGGAAGTAGTTGATCTCATGGATAAAGTATGAAGATACTTAAACAAATGTGTGGGTGCTTGTTAGAAAATAAGTTCACTAAACTGACCCTATATAAGAATTCCATTTGGAAGATTACTTATATGTGTTTGGAAATTCTCATTGTAGTGATTGTATAAGTAATCATTTGACTTGAGATCTCCAAAGTTATCTTATATAGCGATTGCTATGAGTTCATACTACTTATGACCTATTTTAGTCAAGGATCACTTAGTTGATAGTCATAAGATATAACATGAACTACATGGAAGAAGTTGAGTGATCAATATATGATTAATCACCTTAAAGCGATTAGAGAGAATGTTCCATTGTTCTCGATTAGTATTGATTTAAGAAATCTTTGGCCAAGCTAGAATGACACTTTGAAAATAGTTTTCAAATGTCATTCATTGGATCAACTACTAATGGTGGAGAATTAACATGATTGGGCTTAAAAAGAGTAGATATAAATTCCATACTCTATATATAATTGAAACATTGTATGATGATATAATTGAATTACACGAAAAAATCATGCACATAAAGGTCAGTCAAAATCACTTTGGCATCTCTAAATATTTGGGCAATGATGACGTGTTGCCAGATGCCAATCTGGATGAAGTAACAAAAGTCATCCCAATCACATTTCGAAGCCTTTGTGGGAAGCCTAGCTTATTTGACATCTACTAGACTTGATATATTATTTACAGTGAGATTAGTGAGAGGTTTATGAAGAATATATGCGAGCCACAAAAATAATTTTTTAATATTTAAAAGGTACTCTTAATTATGGAATTTTTTGTACTTCTTCGAAGGAGACTCACTTAAACGAATATTATGATAGTGATTATGTAGGTGATATTAATAACTAAAAAAGTACTACTAGGTTTATATTTTTCTTTGAAGAAAATGCAATTTCATGGTATTCAAAGAAACAATCAATTGTAACACTCTTAACATGTGAATTGGAGTATGTTGCTACTACTATCGGTGTATGTCATGCGATATGGCCAAGGAGACTACTAGGTGAACCTCATTTTGCTTAAAAAGGAGTGACTAAAATTATGGTGAACAATAAATCGGCCATTGCTCTTGTGAAAAATCTAGTGTTTCACGATCGAAGCAAGCATATAGATGCAACATTTCATTTTATTCAGGATTGGATTACCAATAAAGAAGTTGAGGTAGAATAAATCAAAAATCTTGATCAAATAGTTGATATTTTTACAAAACCCTTCAACAAAGTTAGATTTCAATAGCTTAGAATGAAGGTTGGAGTTGTTAAGAAGCCAAGTTTACCACCCGTGAGGGTTAATTAAACATGACTTCTTATCTTCTAAAGTGATAAATGTAAGAGACGTTTTGAGAAGGCAAACGAATTTTTTTTAGTGAACTAAATATGGATTTAAAGTTTATTAAGTCTAGTTTTAAATATCATAAGTTTTAGGTTCATTGAAGTTTTCTAAAAAAGGTTATAGCTATTTTATTAATGATTGCTCAGTTATAAAGTCTGATGTTTAGAATTATATTTTGTACACTTCTTTTGATTAATAACTAACATTTAGCCTATAAAAAGACTTGTAATAAGTTGCTATGAGATGGAGATAAAAAGTGGAAACATAGAAATAAAAGTTTTTTAATTAACTTTTTCTTCTTCTTCCTCTATAGCTTTCAACAAATTGGTATCAAAGCTTTGTTTGAATGACAACCAAAACTAATATCACCTTCCAATACCTACAACTAACCAAAACAAACTATAATCAATGGGCGCTACATATGAAGGCTATAATTAGGTGTCATGGCTTATGGGACTTTGTCACGAAGGGATACAAAGATCCCACAGATGAGGACACTACAACCTTGGTTGAAGTAGAAGCTTGACAACGACCAAAGCAGAGATATCAAAGTGAGCTCTTAATTATTCATTAAGGAATAGATGATGAAATGTTCGAGAAGATAGCTAACGTGAAAAAAGCCAAGGATGCCTGGGAAATTCTAAAGACTTTTATGGTCGGAGCTAACAAGGTGAAGAAGGTACAACTCCAAACTCTAAAGGCTGAGTTTGAGTCGATCTTGATGAAGGAGAATGAGTCTATAGTAGATTATTTTACTGGAGTATTAAAGGTGGTGAATGAAATGAAGTGGCTCGATAAAAACGTGGAAGACGTACAAGTCATAAAGAATAGTTTGCGCTCTCTCAACGTGAAGTTCAACCTTATAGTAGTGGCGATTGAAGAATTGAAGGACATAGAGTCTATAACCATTGACAAGTTAAATGGATAATTTTTAGCTCTTGAAGAAAGAATGAAGAAGACTCAACAAGAATTGATGGAACAAGTTTACAAACAAAATTTTCCTTTAATTATAAGGGAAATGATAGAGCAGGAAGAGGTAAAGGTCATATTAGAGACCAAGGTTATAGCATAGGCTGTGGTCTCAGTCAAGGAAAAGATGAGCAAAATTCATTTCATGAAGGTAGAAACAGGAGTTCTCAAAGAGGTTGTGGATAAGGAAGAAATAATAATCGGAGAAAGGATAAAAGCCAAATAAAGTGTTATGCATGTGGGAAAAATGATCACTATTCTTAGGAATGTCAAACTAAGAGTTGTGACGAGGAGACGAACTTTAGCAAGCATAAAGAGGTGAAAAGTCATACTCTTTTGTTTTCTCAAAAGGAAGACTCCAAGAAAAAGACGTCACGTGGTATCTCGAAAAAAATGCAAGCAATCATATGATAGGACACAGAAGCAAATTTGTGAAATTGGATACAAAAGTGACTCAAAATGTTTGTATTGGAGATGATATAATGGTAAATATTAAAGGAAAAGGCTTAATGATTTAAATATGCAGTTTCATGCTTATTAAAGATGTAAGTACGCAATCTCGTGCTTGATGAGATGCAAAGTCACAAAATCTCACGTTCAACAATACGTAGAGCTATAAACATGCAATCTCACATTTGACAATATGCAAAGTAGCAAATACGTAGTTTTGAGCTAAAAAATGATGCATGTATGTAATCTTATGCTCGAAAAAGATGTGTGTAAGCAATTTTAAACTCAATATGAAATATAGCAGAAATAGAAAAAAAAGTATTAAGAAAAGGTCAGATAAGTTAATTTCTTGTAGGTGGCAATTAAAGACGGTTTTACATTAATAACACTACAATCCTTTATAGTAATTTTAATACTAAATTTTCACAATTTCATTTTCATTTCCAAAATTAGGATGTCATACATTAATGAATCTAAAATTAGAAAATTAATTCCTCTTTCCGCCTACACCAGCTATAGTGCCGGAACTGATGCTCGGTTAATAATCTGAAGTAATGCGGAAGATATTTATATACATATAACTCGAACACGCAAGGTTTTTATAATAGTTGTGGTTTTACTGACGATGATACGACAGACCGTCAGAGTGCGAAGTAGTGGGAGATACCGGGGTGACAATAACATGTGATGGGAATCTTTTGGAGCGAACAACCTTAAAGCATCGTGGCATCTTGAGTGCGCATGACAAAGTATCTTACAAGATTCTGCAGCCATTCGATTGCCGAAAAAGGTCCCTCAAAATTTGCGATCTGAATACTCCGCCACTCCAAGTACTTTGGTGCTCTTACAGCTTGACGCTTTTTCTTTCTTGGTTTTTAGTTCATATATGATTTTGACCTAACCAGAAGTTGTAAGAATTTTCTTGTTTAAGGACTCGTAATAAGTTGTTCTATGTCTTTCTTAGTATAGTTACGTCACAATTGACTGTTATATTACCAGCAATTGTATGATTTGTGTGGCAAATGTCTTGTGTTGTCCTTCAGTGGCTGGTTTACCTATATTTTGTTGCTTGAATTGGTATAGTTTCAACTTTTATTTTGTAAAACACGAATGTTAATGAAATTCTGCGTTATAAATGTTTTTATGGGCTTCTTCTATCTGTGAGAACATTATTTGATATTCTTTTTAAATCTAATTTATGATATGATACTTCAAAATCCGCATGTCCATGTTAGTGTATAATGTTACATTATTTATGTGATTTTTATGTATTTCACTTGGTATATATAAGAAATCATCAATTTCTACCGCCACTTAATAATTTCTATTCATATGCACATACATGTATTAATTGATTATAAAATTCAAGTTACTAACACTTGCTTGCTGCATTTTAGAGTCTTCTGGTAATCTGTTTATTATTTGTGCTATTTATGATGGCATTTTAATTTTTCTGTCTAAACTAATTTTCGATTATGATTATCAAATTCAAGTGGAGATGAGTTGAACCTAATATCAGCACGTGCTCTACAAATAATAGAACAATTAGATTAAACCCTTTTCGTGAAGGGAAAAATTTTGTGGAAAGTGACCGAAAGTCTGCAATGAAATGTCCCCCAATGTTTCTTCTCCTACTTGGGATATTAGGCAAGCATGACACTGACAGGCACGCAGAATTGGTTTCCAGCTCAATTCTCTTCACTACTAAATTTGTGCTCTTTTTCTCGTTCGTGATGAAGATTTGGTGAATTTCTTTTTTGTGTTGATTAATATTGTCCTCAAAGTGCAACAAATATCTTAACATTACTTTCACATTATTATTCTAAAATAGAAAAATAAAAAAACATCGATCAGTGGCAATAAAAATCTTAGGAGAGCACATTCAATGTATAGCCCAATGGAGCCGTGGGGTGGTAGTAATCCAGGTTGCTGGAACCAAAAGAGTGAAAGACCCTTACCATACCCCAAAAAGTCATCGGAAAGAGTGGGAGCATCTATAGCCAATTTGATGTTCCCTTTAACTCTATAATACAGCTGGAGACCAAGTGGTGGAATGATATACACAGAAAAGTCTGTATTGTACCTGACGTGTCATGTAACAATGTTTCTGCTTAATTACATATGATAATCACTTGTTTTATTGCAAATTCGAACCAGATTATGCCCCACTACAGGCAACCTCACGTCCTAGTCATCGCGTTCAAAGTAAATCCAACCAATTAAAAAGCTTATCACTTTATCGTCATACGATGACGAGGAAGATAACTCGTGATTGATTTGAGTGTTCCACCAGGAAATTAGTTCCCACAACCCGGCTTCTATGCGTGGGACCCTTCGAATATGGCTCCTTTTTGCTTTTAACCTGCCGCCTACGCTAGAGCTCAAAAGCAGGCTTCTTATTGAGGTAGTATAGCATAAGGAGGAGCTTTGAAGACATGCATAACTTCTTCCTCCCTTCCGCGTTGCTTCTTGTATAAGGTTTAAAAACTGGTCACAGCCAGTTCCAACTTTTAGACATCTATCATAATTCATACAAAATAAAATAGTGGGGAATTGGAGGCTCTTGGTTGAGGAGGCACTAGATCCTTACCAATCTAACTATTAATGGGTGTCCAAAGTATTTGAGGACTTGGACACAGAATCAATATAGTAAGGTTTTGCGATTTCCTAAGCGAGATTATATTGGCACATCAATGCGAGAAGATAAAATTTAATATTAATCTGTCACACGCTGTTCATTGCTGCTACCTTACGACCAGAGATACGTCCCCATGAACAACATTACTTTTATGGCGTCAACTTTTTCTAAAATATAACTAGAAATATACCAGAGATGCTAATTATAATATAATATTATAATATAATATATATATATATATATTATAATAATTAGCATAAATGATATTTTGAATTAAATTTCAAGCGAATCCTATAAATTGCTTTTGGTTAATTATTTAGATCAATACGTGAAAGGAAATGCGGTATGTAACGAGCGGTCATCACATTAATTGACGAAAATCTAGCTATTAGTGTAAATAAAAACATATATATCATTAAATATACAAAATTAACACAATAGATCATTTGTAATGAATTAACCTTTTATTTCTTTTCATAGTCAAATGCATTATAACGTCAAAAGTAGCAAGAGAGGAGGTTCCAATTCATCATAAATGGAATAAGAATTTATGCACGTAACGAATATGTCTCCGCAACAAGTTGGGAGAGAGAGGTCATGGGTAAATTTCTTAGTATTAAGACTGTCTCTGGGGAGAGACATTCGGAGTCCAGAAGACTTCTATATAACGTGGAACTACCTCTCATCGAACACGCAGAGAGAGAGAGACAAAGGGAAGAGAAGGAGCGAGAGAGGGAGACAGAGATTGAGAGAGCAAAAGAGAGGGAGAGAAATGGGTGGGTGGGCTATCGCGGTGCATGGAGGCGCTGGTGTGGACCCAAATCTCCCACAACAGCGACAAAAGGAGGCCAAGCAACTCCTGATTCGCTGCCTCAATCTTGGCATCTCTGCTCTTAGCTCCAAAATACCAGCCATCGATGTTGTTGAACTCGTTGTATGATATTCCATTTCACCCTTCTTTCTTTGATTATAAAAATATGGTCCATGTTAAAGATGCATAGGAAAAATGCAATCTTTTCTGTGCTTTAACGGGTTTGGTTAAAGAAAGACGATCAAGATCTGTTGCCACTTTTCACCCAAAGTTGTCTGCATTTGTGTCCCCCTACACTCTATTTTGCCGGTGAAATAAGAAAGTTTGTTTACGTACAGGTAAGGGAACTGGAAACGGACCCACTGTTTAATTCAGGACGTGGATCTGCTCTCACAGAGAAAGGGACGGTGGAGATGGAGGCCAGCATCATGGATGGGCCCAAAAGGAGGTGTGGGGCTGTGTCAGGTGTGACCACTGTTAAGAACCCCATCTCTCTCGCCCGACTTGTGATGGAAAAATCTCCTCATTCCTATATAGCCTTCTCAGGCGCTGAGGAGTTTGCCAGGCAGCAGGTATGTTATTCTTAATAACGTTCATTTTGAATAAAGAAGTGCAATATACACGGCCCTTGAACTTGCAGCTAGATCGGTGAAACTTGTAAGCAAGTGCTGGTGGGTCCTCAGTAACTATTTAAGTACAACAGTTTTTGTTTTCTGTCTTGAAGTCTTCGCTTTAAATTTATTTGGTCAATGTAGATAGTAAAGTAAAATCTTCTGCCGGGTTGATTAGGAAACGAATTTGGATTTTGTGTTCAGGGGGTTGAACTGGTGGCCAATGATTATTTCATTACGGAGGAAAACGTGGGCATGTTGAAGTTGGCAAAAGAAGCAAACTCCATCCTGGTACGTTTTCCAACTTCTTGTCCTTGTCTTCCTCAGTTGTCAATCCATGGATAAAACTAACTTTGTTGCTTTCTGCGTCTGAAACCAGTTTGATTACAGAATCCCAGTAATTGGACTGGAAACCTGCAGTGCTGGTGCGGCCGCAATGGATAATTCCCTCCAAATGAACGGACTTCCGATTCACGTCTACGCTCCCGAAACAGTAGGGTGCGTGGCGGTGGACAGCCAGGGACGGTGTGCGGCCGCCACATCGACAGGTGGCTTAATGAACAAGATGACAGGTCGCATTGGTGACTCGCCACTGATCGGTGCAGGGACATATGCGTGTAATCTGTGTGGAATTTCTTGCACAGGAGAGGGAGAGGCCATCATAAGAGGGACGTTGGCACGAGAAGTGGCGGCGGTGATGGAATACAAGGGGTTGGGTTTACAGGAGGCAGTGGACTACGTGATCAACGAAAGGCTTGATGAAGGGAAAGCTGGGTTGATTGCTGTGTCCGCGAAGGGGGAGGTAGCTTGTAGGTTTAACACTAATGGAATGTTCAGGGGTTGTGCTACTGAAGATGGGTTAATGGAAGTTGCTATTTGGGAGCAGTAGAAAGATCCAACCCTGTCCCTCCGCCCTTTGCTCTCATCTTTAGTATGGGGTGTTGTTACCGCCTCTATTATATGTTCTGGTCATTTGTCGAAAGCAGTTTGTAATACAGTGCAGTGTCATGTTATGTGTAATAAAATGTACATATCTTAATTGCCAGCACCTGTTCTTCTAGAACTAATCTATGAACATTGCTAACCCTAATGGTTAAAGCCCTTGTGAGACTGTAAAACTTCCAATTTTGATTAAAGCAAGTGGCTAGCTCAACAAATTTGTTGAAGCATTTCAACAAGCCTTTGGATCCAACTGGAACAATTTCAAAATAGTCATTTAGCTCGCTTGGACAATCCTACTTATATCCAGCAGAATGTCAAAATTATTAGCTTTATTCACAATTTTTTACTTAATTGCCTAAAGGGATGCTGCGAGTAGAACTTTAGCTGAACAAGAAGTTGCGTAGCCAAAGCTGAAATCTTTGTGAATCCTAATTAGGAAAAGTCGATAGAAGGAACACAAAAGTCACAGAATGTAGGTCATACAACCTACTGAATATGATCTGATATGGTCATTTGTTGGGCTAGTCCTTATCACTACCCATTATAATCATCTCTAGCAGAGTTTTCAGGTATTAGTTCTAGCCTTAAAGCAGCAGCTGCACTAGCCAACAGGCTACCTCAGCTTCCAGAATCACTCTTGGGAGCAAGATGAACAATTTCTCATCTTCTCCCGTGGGTTCTCCCTCTTGACCCGCAAGTAACCAGTGATCTATCCACCTTTGTCTCTATCGATATTTGGCTATGAATAGTACGCAATATACTCGTACTACATGTGTTGGCTGCTCCTGCTCGACTTACAGATGAGAGTCTCAGGCGATGACCAGGTGAAGATAATTACTTTAGTTTTGTGCTATGCATGAAACGTTAAAAAAATGTCATCAACAGGTTTCAAACCCATGGAAATTACGAGTTAATTACTTCTTGATCAAACAGAGACATATAAGCACCTTTACTACACTAATTAGTAATTATTAACAAAATCTGAAGTGGAAGTCCATCCAAGTGGAGTTAAAACTCTAATGTTTGTATAGCACTGGAATTCCTGGGAGAAAATTGATTTCTTGAAACAAGAAGCACGCAGAACATACTAGGTACTCAACTAGTTGCCCCAACGGCTTTAAATATGGCGTAAAAATTACTTTAGGACCATGACACTGAATCTGACTGCATTACAAACTCAGGAAAGCAAATTCTTCAATAGCTGGTACCTCTCCTATTTTCTTTAGTGCTTCCTTGCTAGGCTCCTCATCCACACCAATGGTCATAATTGCCTGTTTTCGTGCAACTATCCTCCCAACACTCATAAAATTTACGTTTACATTCTCTTCACCTAGTATACTCCCTACATGACCAATTATACCAGGTTGATCAACCTGTCTGCATAGAATGATACTACCTTCCAGGCTCACGCCTACACTAAAGGATCCCACTTTGGTAAAATGAGGCCTCCCATCTTTAACTTTTCCTTCTACTTTAATCTCACCTGAGTCACAAATTGCACTGGCAAATTTAGATTCGACATTTGCAATTTGGACCTGGATGAACTCAAGTGGATTTTCAGGTGAACCATCCACAAGAACGTGCTCTTCTGTTATTCTTAGTCCTCTCTGTTTTGCAGTGAAGTCGGCATTTACCAGGTTTACACAAACACTAGAGATAGGCTCAAGAAGACCCTTGGTAATCATTGCACGAAGCAGCCGAGTATCGAGATCATTTGAAGTTCTCGAGGAGGCGTAAGTCACCTTTACTGAGCCTATACCACTTCCTCCTGCAACCAGTTGCACAGCCAATTTGCCAAGCTTTTCTGCAAGCCCAATATATGGTGCTAGTTCTGATAGAACCTGTATTGACACAATGTGACCATTGTCGACCATAAGTCTACTTCAATAACTAAAATTTCGCTCTCCATAGTGAATATATGAAAACAAAAAAATAACTGGCACCTCAATAGGAACCATGGGTGCATTAACTGCACTAGAAGCAAGTTCCCCTTTCAAAGCTTCGATAACAGCTTCTGCTATTTCAATGGCTACTCCTTCCTGATTAATACCAGGAACTTTCAAGACAACAGAAACTCAGCAATAAAGAAACACGGCCAGAGAACAAAAATGAAAGTCATATGGACCTTAGCCTCCAAAATGCTAGCTCCAAGATGAGGAGTTGCGATCACTTTTTCATGCAGCACTAATTTACTATCTTTTGGTGGAGGCTCCTCTATGAAGACATCAAGTGCAGCCTGCAGAAACATTAAAATCGTCCATTCTTCTCTACGAAAATAAGAATAAGATAATCAGGTCCTAATCAACAGACACACAAGAACCTGAGCAACAATTCCAGATTCCAAAGCTCTAACTAGTGCGTCCTCATCAATAACTCCACCACGAGCAACATTGACAATACGGACCCCTCTTTTCATGTTGGAGAAAGTTTCATCGTTAAACATTTTTGATGTTGCCGGTGTAAGAGGCATATGCAAAGAGATGAAATCAGCGGTTGAAATAGCTTCATCGAAAGTCAGTAACTCCACACCAATTGCGTGGGCCCGTTCTGCTGGTGCATAAGGATCATATGCAATCACATGCATACATAGACCTTTGGCCCGCCGGGCAACTTCTGAACCAACTTTTCCAAACCCAATTATAGCAAGGGTTTTACCAAAAAGCGACACCCCCACATACTTGCTTCTCTGCCACTTGCCTGCAAAGGGAAATTGCTGACATCAATCCAAATTCATTGGGCATAATTGGTTGTAAGTCGATTTCATTCACAATGCCAATTAAGAAGTCGGATTATGTAAATTGCCAATCTTTTTGCTAAATATTATAGCATCTACAATGAACAAAATTATATCTTGTTAATGTTCGTCGAACTGGTGTTTATAAAGAATGTGAAACAAACCATTTGATAGAGAGAGATGCACGAGGCGGCAGAATTGAGTAGCAAATTGCAACATAAAAGAACATAGCCAGCAAGTAACTGAATAAGAACTAAACGAACAAACCAGATTTAACAGAAGCATCAGCCTGGGCAATGTTCCTAGCCATGACAGTAAGCAACGCAATCCCATGTTCAGCCGCAGCAAGAGTATTGGCAGTAGGCGCATTGACCACCAAGCACCCATGCTCCGTCGCAGCTGACAAATCAACATTGTCAACGCCAACACCAGCACGACCCACAACCTTAAGCCTACCGCCTGACCTTTCAAACACCTCCCTCGTAACTTTAGTACCACTCCTGACTATCAACGCGTCACAAAGGGAGATCTTGGTACACAACTCCTCGGGGCTGAGGTTGTAAGAGCAGTCAACATTGGAGAATCTTCTGAGGAGCTCAAGCCCTGCCTCTTCAAGCGTCTCGGAGACGAGAACGGTGGGTCTCGTGTCCACCATGGTGACGGCTACGACAAATCTTTTGGCATGTCTGTTGTCATAACGAAAAAGATGGGGTGTGGCAAAGAATAACGGCAGAGAGATTTTGCACCTGACATTGGACGGAGTTGATGCACTGGCATGAGACAGGAAGTTCCATGAATATGTAACCGCCATTTTCCTATGTTCCGTACAAATGGATTCCTGTGTCTGTATCAAGTGACTGAAGTGAGATGCGTGAACAAATCTGAACTGCTGAATGAGATATGGTGCGTAAATGAATGAATAAGTTGCTGGGGCTTAAATGCTGCCAAGTCAGCAATTGAAGATTTGGTTTGGAAGTTTAGTCCTGACAGAATATCCGATTGCATAGATTTTATGCGAGCGAATTAATTCCGCGGGGTAATTCAGCCGAAGTTCCATTGTTACATGCTTTATGATTTTGGTATCAGTGGAATCCGGCTCGCTATTTGCTTGGTAGGGCAATTATAGGATTTTGATAAGCTTATGATAATCGTAGCTTGATTTTATCATAAGCATAAATCCCCATATTCATTATTGCCGTAATAGTTACACATGCTCTTTTATGGTTTTGCATTAGGAAATCGTCGGGGTTGACTCAACGACCACAAAGATTAAAGTTCCAAACAGTAGTTATCAGCCCATCCACAACAGGCATGAGGCATCTGTTCAGGGTCAGAATCTGGGATTCAGCCTTTTGGAATTCCTTTTCATGACTTCTAAAAGGGTTTGGGCCCAAATTCTGTGTAATTTCTCTAAAAATGCTCTCCTATGAGTTTTGATTTTTTGTAAGTAGTATCTTATACCTTAATCTTTTCTTTTCTCAAACATTGACCTCTCTCAACGTCTTTTACCCTGACTTCAATTTCAATAAGCAGTTATGTAGAAGGAGAATAAAGAAAAAGAGGGCGATGAAAGATGACATAATTTTAGGAACTATGATATTGTGCGGAGCTCAAATTGAATTTGGCTTCTGACCATATTAATGCTAAAAAATTAAGGAACAGCAAAGCATCCAAATTCCAAAGACCCATGGCACTAAGTAATCTGAAATATTTTGATTCACGAGAAGAGAAACATCCAAGTTGCTGCTTTGAATAACTTTCAACTATGCTGCCTAGCTACTTGGCCAGGAGATAGAGCTAACAAGAGAGCTTAGGAGCCAATAAAAGCATGAGCCAATTTTTGACCAAGCTGAACCTGAGCATCAGTTGTCAGATGCTGCCGATCTCTTCCAAGTGGCAATCCCTTGGCGTCGATCAGCTTCACATGTGGTAGTTTTATTTCTAGCTGATCATTCCTGATCCGGTCGGTGAAGTTGCCTTTTCCTGATGCGATTGCCACCTGCAAGTGGAGAGAGTCTATGAGAGTAAGCACATAAATACATCTCACATTTCCTAACAGTACCGATCTCTATAAATTGCAGTAGAACTTTGAGTAACGTCAATCTACTTGTATTATCAGTAGTGGTGGGATGTTAAGATCAGAGTGCAAATCTTTAAAGAACTTCTCAGTATTTTCTTTGTATCCATCAGCATCCTCTTGGAAAATGGTATCGCTCTCTCCTTGGTACCATAGCAGTGCTCGAATTGTACCACCTTCCTGTAATGACTCATTCGCTCGCCTGGTTAATTCCTTGTAGAAAAACTTTCCACGTTGCCAGTTAACTATACGACTGTTGGTTCTTGCACATGGGACTAGACCTATAACTCCAAACCCTGAAACAGTTGCTAAAAGCTCATGTGCGAATGCTATTCCTGGACCAACCCCCCAACTGCCTTCTATGTCAATGCCAGCATGAAGTGGCTCGGCAGCTACTTCCCATTTCCCCATAGCATTGAGCCTAAGGATTTTTGCATTAGGTCTCACCTCTGGAGGCTGGTAGACATCCCATTTTCCATTGAATACACCTCCTTGACCCACCATGTTAGATTCACCACCCAAAAGGAAGATGTCCTTGGTGAGGTTGCCGCCGCCACCAAACTGGGTCAAGAGGATCATAAAGAAGAAACATATCACACAAGACCTATGAACCATTGATTTGCGGGCGATGGAAGCTTTCATCTTCGTTCTTACACTAAAGATATTATGAATGACAACACACTTTATGACCAAGTGGTTTCAATTATGCATGTTCTTATCAATAGTTTCTAATTTGACTCTAAGTTGATTTTTTACCTTAACTAGGAAAAACTCTAGAAATATTTATTCTCTTCCATTTGAAACTCATTCATTCAAATAATAAAAAAAGAGATTAAATCTCACTAGTCTTTATCTCAAATAATACAAAATCCAGTGCCTACAATACATTAAAGTTGCAGGTAACATCTACATCTTACTAAGAAAATTAAAATCTCACTAAATAATTAAAAGTATCACACATAGTTTATGGTTCATAAAATTATTTACTACTAATTATATTAGTTTGATTCGTTAGTTTTAATTAAATTATTTAGCTCAACTTCATCTTTCGTTGTTTATCAAAAGTTTCTAATTATATAGTTCCTCTAGATGGCTCTATTATCTTCCCTCTGATTTTTCTTGATAGGGTTGAAACCACCGACTTAACAACTGTTTGTTGTCTCATACTCGACCGAGTCAGCTAAATTAGGAGAGGAACTTTATATGTGCGTGATGTAATAGACTAGTACTGGACAAGAACTTGACATTAAAAGATGGTGACAGACCAGACGACTGAAAAAGATGAGGGGTATAGTTTGTAACTTAGCTACAAGTGAAGTGAGGAATGTGGCTCTAATTGTAGAGTGATATACTATTGGATATACATGAGGCTGTTTGTTGGGATTATTAACCATAATCACCATCTTTGTGTCTGGACTTGAATATGGGTTTTGAATAATTAAATTAAAAACAAAATTTAATATAAGATTAGAGAAGATTTTTCAAAATATAAAATATGTTTCATATATGAAACTTGGAGGAAACATAAAATTACACAACGATAATAATCCCTGGAAAAAAATAAAAATACACATATTTCACAAATTTTTGTTCATCTACATAGATATAGCTTGATGGATAAAGTGAAGATCTAATTCATAATTTGGATTATAACGCAATGTATCATTATTACTATTTTTATCTTGGATGAAAGTAGGAAGTTAGTTTGTCAAAAATTCTACTAAAAGGTCAACGATCAAGTTTA
>JANQAP020000158.1:6784951-6796445 GCA_026874005.2 Erythroxylum coriaceum
TATAATTAATACCTAACCACAACAATTTAATCAAATTGAACCTCAACATAAACTAAACACATGCTTACTAGTAAGAAAAGGATCGGGGTCCAACAATGAGTACCAAACATATATATCATAATTGGCATGGCAACTGGAAGGGAAAAGACCTCAGAAAACAGTTTTGGAATTGTGTTTGGGCAATTTATGTTGAAGATTTCAATGAGTAAATGAAAAGGCTTGACAAAATAAGACCAGGATGTGCTTCAGCTGTACTTAAATATCTTTAAAAGAGGTTGGTTGGATGTTATCAATCCTTTGAAACTAAATGTCCGATAGTTGGCAACAATATGAATGAAACCTTTAATAGGTAGATCCTACCAACAAGGGACAAGCCAATGATTAACATGCTTGAAACTATTAAAATAATTGTGATGAAGAGGCATACTAAAAGGAGAAATTTTGTTGATAGGTGGAAATGAGATATTGCACTAAATATAATGAAGAAGTTGGAGAAGAACAAAAAAAAGCAACAAAGTGGAGAATTGTATGGAATGGAGATGGTGCTTATGTAAGTTTCAAAAGGTGATGGGAAGCATACTATCAGGATTGGTATGTAACAATCATGTAGTTGTCATAGGACCTATATAGATACCTATACAAACATGCAATTAATTCAATCCATCACTTAAGAAGAAGGGTTGAGACATTCATAAATTTGTGTTATAGGAAGGGTCAGTTCATAAGTTTACATAAACACATGTTACAACCAATTAGAGGTGAAATTTTTTGTCCTTCTAGTGATGTAGAGGTGATACATCCTCCACTTAAAAGAGTTATGCCCTATACCCAAAATTACAAGAAGGAAACAACAAAATGAGCCAAAGAAAATGAAAATTTCAAACAAATTGTGTAAGAAAGAGCAGATGCAGAAATGCCAAAAATATGGTCAGTCCGGTCATAACTCCTGAAATTGCAATAAAGACACCTCAACTTAACATGCTGAGGCTTTTTTGCAGGTGTGTATACTTTACTTCAATCATATGAATACAGTTTTATAAACATATAGTAACTAATATTTCTCATTATGTTAATAACTTTATAACGTGGCCAACTTCAAAGGTATACCACTTTTCAGTTTTATATTAATTATTATTGTCTTTAATGGCTGAAAAAGTTATTTTCATTACAACTATAGTTAAGCGACGCGAATTTGGTTAATGATAATGCTATAATAAGTCGATAAAACAATATTGTAAGTAATGTCTTTTTTATTAATTTGTCTTACTTGTAATAATTACCAAGTGTGTTTCTAATATTTAATCTTCCATTTTCTAGGTTGGTACATCTAGACATGCCAATAAAAAAAGTTTGGAGATGTTCACCCATACACATTCCAATTATCATTTGAACCAAACGGTTTACGCTTCAGAGGATATTTTAGTATTACTTCACAATAATTACAAGCTGAAGCAATCAGAAGGAGAATATCATTAACACAATTATTACAATCTGAACTTTCGCAGCTAAGTACAAATGAGCAAACATCTATTAGCAATGCGTTAAACTTTTTGATATTTTGATATTTGTCCTATTAACTTTTACATAGGTGTGCTACTAATAATGGTGACAAATGTTTACAGTATATTAACACAATGTAGTCTAAATTTTTTGATATTTTGATATTTGTCCCATTAGTTTTTAGATGTATATGTAATTGATAATGGTGACAAATGTTTGTGTTGTATAAACACAATGTAAATATTGTATTTTTTGGCAAATCAATATGAGTTGCTACACATTCACTTCAACCCCTCTCTCTCTATCTCTCTCTTAGCTTGCTTTTTTGTGCATCTAGATCTTGTTCTGTGTCTATCTGTTTTAGTTGTCACAGCTTTAGGGAAAAGCCAAAGAAGACATGGAGATTGGAATATCATGCTAGTGAAGATAGCTCAACATTTGATAAGATATAAAAGGAGTGAGTTATTCATTGTTTATTGGTTTTATATGGTAGTATTCTTTTTGCTTCATTAAATAATTCATATATAAATTTCAAAATCAATTTTTCATAATATAGTTGAAATTAATATTATCCATTACATTATTGAAATTCAATACAATATCCACATAACATAAGTACAATAAAAAAATACTAGGTCCATAATAAATCCTATTTTAATGTTCATTAACATAAACTTAATTTCTTTTTTCTCTTTTCTCAATAAATTTATATCCTCTTCAAAAGCTTCATTTGTTCTTCAAATTCCTTAATTGTGCTTGCTCCAACCTCCTTCTTTAACATTAATAATTCATTGCTTAATTTTTGAATCATTTGAACGGTTCTTTTGATAAATATTTCATCATACCATTTGAAAAAAGTTGCATCTCCTAACCTAAAACATTCAATTTCATTAAACAAACCTAAAACACAAGTTTAACATTCAATTTCATCAATTTTATTAACAATAAATGCTCACTGAATAATTAGGGCATCAGTAAAATCTCCGGTTAGGATTATGATCACTCCATGAAGTCCTTAATGGGGCCTTTAGCCCACAATAGCAAACCACATCACTTAAATATGAACTCATTGTTATATTAATCAATGATGATGATTTGATCTGCATACTTAAGAAAATCACAATGTAAATTTGCCTACACAGACAACATCAATGTTAAATATAAGATAATCTTTTCTAGGAGATGAATATAAATCCTCTCTACCCTAAAATTTCCAACATAGCATCATGCAAGTCAATTCAATATCAGTTAATTGTATTTGTAGATAATAATGCTTTTACATATGGGAAAATCTATATAAACTCGAACTACGAACACCCTAGCATAAGCAAACATCTTCAATTCATCTGTATTCAAACAAATTCAACTCCTCTGTATGCAATCAACATTGGAATTCATCTGTATGCAAACAACTTCAATTGAACAAGAAGCAAAAAAAAATTCAAAACATTTATTATGACTATACCTTCTTTTATGACACTCAAAGAGAACCATAAAAAGATGACATCGTATCTTAACACTTAGAACAATATCAATCCAGATGAGAGCACTGAAGTTCACACTGATGTAGAGGAAAGCTCAAAGAAGCAGTCTAAAGATCAATTAACCAATGGAGACCAAGCAACAGTGACATTCATTAACAGTAACACTCAAGGGATCAACAACTCCATTGTGTTTGAAATCGAAATACATGAAAGCAACCCTGGAAAACATCTTGTTCTCAGTCCTATCTTGGTATAAATAACCAAATAACCAAATATAGTACAAAATCAAGATGACTTGAGACATTGAAGACTAAGCATATCACCCCCCCCCCCCAGATTAGCTTACCTATGAGCCAACAGTTAGACAAACATGCTTACAGGGGTTACTCTTAGAATCTAATGACTCAAAACCTAGAATGAGGACGACTGAGGGTTTCCACACACAAATAAAAACTGACAAATGAGGGATTCCAGATTTTTAGGGATTCTAGCCAATGATTAAGAAGTTAAGGATTCCAAGCAGTAATTAAAAAGTTAGGTATTCCAAACGATGATTGAGAATTTAGGGGTTCCACGCGAAGAATGAGGGATGAGGGAATTCATTTTTGTTATGTTAATTAATTACTTTATTTATTAGTTAAGTTATAGGATATTTGTTTAAGTTAATTTGTTAGGGTTAATTAATTACATTGGGTCCCATAGGTAAAATTTAATAAAAATTTAAAAATTTCATTTTAAGAAAGCAGGTTTCATATTGCCGCGTTGGATCTATACAATAAAATAATATAAAAAATTGCTAGGTCTAACGACATCATATACCCGTCAGTTTCTCTATTATTTTGGGGTTATATTTAAATGGTTTACAAATGTTAGGATTTTATTTGTACTCTTTGAAATCTTGAAGGTTAAATTTATTGGAGGATGTAATAGTTAAGGCTAAAAAGACCCTTTTGCCTAGTTGAAAATTATATTATGATTGTTTGGGACAATAATTTGAAGTCATGGGAAAAATAAAATAGAGAAAAGGTGGCTAAAAATTGAGAAAAAGATGAGGAAGGAGAAGAGGAGAGGGTGAAGAAAAAGAAGACAATTTAGGAAAATTTAAGTTTTATTTAGGGCAAAATAGGAAATGTAAATTTAAGGGTAAAATTGGAATTTAATTCCTAGAAAGGTGTTTTTGTATTAATAAAAATAAATAAGGGTAAAATAGGACTATTAATAGTTAAGGATATTTTAGTAATTATGGTGGTTGGCTTAAGTTAGGATCTTTTAAATAATTAAGAATAAAGTGGAAAAGGGAATAATATTGGATTATTACGTGTAATTGGGTTGAAAATTTTTCTCAACTTAGTATAATAGAATTTTGTAATCTCTAGGTTCAAAGGTCAGATTAAGGTGCATATTTAACTTATCAATTAGTTGAGTCCAAAATTTAGGTAAGGATAACCTTAGACTGTACTCTTATAATAGTGTATGGTTCTTGAAACTTTGAATTTTGTATTAATAAATTATTTTATACCAAATCATATTTTGAATTAGTCATTAATTAAATTAATGAATTTATAAAATATATGAATTATGTTTATTTATTTCATAAATAATTAACAAAAGTACAAAGTGTTCGTATTTATATTTTGTTATATATTATGAGGTATATCACTTGTTAATTCAGTAAAAAAATTATTAATTAAATTTTCAATTGTGCATGATTATAATTAAGAATATTAAGGTAAATAAATCACATTCATGAAATTAAATTGAGAATTACTTATAATAGGTTATGAATAAATAACGTAAATCGTAAATCTATTGATAAGTTGTTTAAATATAAGCAAGTGATGACTAAGTATCTATTTGTGGAGCAGGTACCGAGGCATCTAGAATCCCAAAGATGTCTTGTCCTGATAGTTAGGTACAGAAGTGGTACTAGGATATCTTGAGTTTTAAGGATATTCTGTGTCAATGGCCCGGCACTGGAGTAGTACCAGGATATTAAATTAGATTGAGGAATTAAGGTATCCTATGTTGATATTTATACATCTAATTACGTTTTCATTTAGTGAGAGATTATAATGAATAAAGATGAGTCAGCAAACTATTAAATGTAAGTCTACTAGGTTAAGCAAGGCCTAAATAATTCAGTTAATAATGAGATAAAACATAAATGACAGTAATAAAATAATATTAGTTTTAATCATTGTTAATGATAAAATTTTCAATGTTTGTTAATTGTTCCAATAGGGTGAGTAGTATTATATGTATGATTTAATCATTTGACTAATTTCTTTATATACATATTGAGTTATTAGATTTTAAAGGTGCAATTACTTACTCTTATTGAGTAGGTAGCTCATCTCTTGCTATTATTTTTTTAGGGGGTTAATTACAAAAAATTCCAAACTTTGGTCAATTTTGCAATATATAGCCCGAAATTTAAAAAGTGGCAATAAAAAACCCAAACTTTCAATTTTTTTCAATTATTGCCCAACGTTAGTAATTCCATTATCTTTGCTGACATGGTAGTGTCACATGTCCAGGAACTCTAATTAATAAGACACATCAGTAGTGGTTAAGATTAAAAATTTTGATTAATTAAATGACGTCGTTTAATAACTTTAGTAGATGATGTCCTTATGTTCAAATGATCTAATCCTCTTTCTTCTTCAGTGGCAATAAAATGCCCAAATTTGTTGTTCTTTTCATTGTGAAACACAGCCCAGAAAGAAACATTATTGTTCGTTTTGATATGTCTGTTGCTTTCTCTGTTCTTGTTCTGAAGTTAACATGAAACCCATCTCCAAGGTCTCTGTGAATAAGAGGTTTCCATATATTGTTTTTACCTGGCCACTCACAAAACTAACATTGGTCTGGCTTCTTTTTGTCTCTATTCCCTATATCTATTATCCTTACCCTATATCCTCGTATCAATTGAATTTTTCACCTAATAACCAAAACATCATTTTTTAGCAATCGCTTGCTATTTCAGCATCAAATGAAACCCTAAAAATCCCAGAAACCACAAACATCTAGCACATAATTTTAGGGATTGTGTTAACTTATAAGCTATGGAAACTATGGTGGAGACCAAAGGAAATGCGTGGGTTGGTGTGGTTAGACAGGTCTCTAAAGAATGGCAAAGATGATAGGTTCTTGCCACCGATAAGATTAAATGATGACTATAGAATAGAGAAACAATGATGTCTGTGTCTGGGAGGAGGGATCGATAGACAAATTTAGGGATTTAATCTTGTTGAAACGGCGTCGTTTTAGTTATATCATAAAATAATGTCGTTTCATTAATCTAAGTCACTTTTGTTAATTAAGACTTACATAAATTAGGGTTCTTGGACACGTGGCACTGTCACGTCAACAAAGATAACAAAGACATTAACATCGGACTATAATTGAAAAAAATTGCAAGTTTAAGCATTTTGTTGCCACTTTTTAAAGTTTGGACTATAATTGCAAAATTGACCAAAGTTTGGTATTTTTTATAATTAACCTATTTTTAGGAGATAGAGAGATTGTTGAGAACTCCAGTATATGTGATTAACAAAGTGGAGTCTAGGTGAAGCCAGCAAATTAAATTGAATAACGTTGTTTTATTGTATATACTTTTGAATGTAACAATTCGGATAGTAGTGTTTGTATAAAATATTTTTGTAACCGACAAACATCTTTTTGAGAACTAATGAAGATTTTGGTAATTTAGGTTATAATTTGGGAACAATTTGGATAATTATAGTTTAAGAATGGTCAAAGTATCACATAAAAAAACATTTTAAATAGACCTTTAATGGATAAAAATTTAACAAGATTCAATTTTTGTTAATTAAGTGCCAAGTCAATGTTAATGTGGTACTTAATACATATTTTTAAATTTATTGACAACTTAGTAGAGTGGACTGTATCAACAGATATTTTTAAAAAATTATTTATAATTTGTAATTAGAATAATTAGTCTATAATATTAATTTAATGGAATAGATTTTAAAAATAAAATTATATATTTTGTAAATAGGATAATTAATCTAGAATATTAATTATTTAAGTTAAATTGTTAATTAAAATCCTTTCGTTAATCTTTGATCATCTTTTGTTTTAACAGAAAACCCAGAAACCCTATCTACGAAAATCAAAGATTAAACCAAAAACAAACGAACTACGATTCATAATAAATCATCCAACTTTAAGGGTTAACTTGAAGGCACTCTTCCTCTTGATCCTCGGCCCTAGTTAAACAAATGTTAAAAACAACCTTTGACTTTTACCTTTGTTGTTGGATTCTTCACTTCAGCTAATCTCCCTCTGATGCAAATTCTGTTGAAATGCTCTCTTGACACCTAAATTCATTTACAGCGGATCAGCATTCCCAAAGGCACCAACCCAAACAGGCTGCTCAACTTCAAGATTGAGGTCATGTAAGTTCACAATTAGACCAACTTGAAATGACAAGACAATCCGGAGCTCATTCATCTTGTCTAACAATTCCAGAGTTGTTCAGCTCTTGTAGAATGGTTAGTGTTTTACGGTCGCATACAAACATCCTTGGTGATTTCAGCCGACGATTTCACCAATCCTGCCAGAGAAAAAAAATCAAACGTTGCGACTTGCGAGAATGTGTGTTTTAAGAATTTGATACTATTTTATCGTTTGGGTGTATGGAAATGGCTTCCACCAGTAAAATATGCCATATACCCTATGCATAGGATTTGTTTGTAAAACCCACACATCATATTGGATCAAGCAGAAAATAACTTTAAAACATCTAAAACCCAGGAATCCATATTGGATTCTTATTGATAGTTCAAGCCTCAAATGTACTAGCCCAGCTGAAAAACCTTTTAAGGTACGTCACTTTTTTAATAATTAAACTTTAGTGAATTGGTGGGTGTCATCATTTTTTTAATAATTTTATTTAAAAGTCTGAATACAATTGAAAAAATGATTTTTTTTATAATTAGAAAGCAGCGAGTTTGAGTTATAGAAATAATCTTTTTATAAAATACAAAAGAATAATCACGTATAATTGATGACTTTTTCTTAATTCTCATATAGTGAAAAATTGTACACTAAAATTTGTCCTTTATTTTCTTAATAATTTTATTTATGGAAGTTTCTAAATTATTGACATAAGTATGATTCGATAGTTTTTATATCTTTATATGAAAATAAAGGGTGTAATGTTTTCAATAGGATATGAAATCAGCTCTCGTTATCCGTGTACAATTTATCTCATTTTGTTAATAATTTTAAATACAGAAATACCGTTCAGCATTGAAAATGACGTAAAGTAATTTGTTATTAGAATTGGTATACTCCCTAGTTTTGTAGCCGAAACAGAACGTCTGCTTTCATTACATAGCAAATTAGAAACAAGAATTATAAGTGAAATCGTTCTCACTGTCAGCTAAAGACGAATTTGATTAGAAATAAGAAATAAGAACGCTAACTGAAAGAGACGAAATAGAGATTATGAATCAAGACATCTCCAAAACTTGGACAGAAAAAGAGGTAGGAAAAAATAAGTTCCTTTCCACAGGTTCATACAGCACAAAGGGTGAAAAATCAATGCCATGCTACGCTGGAAAAGTAATAAATATCAGATGCAATGATTTCCTGGATGCTAATTCAAACCTTAGACCATTGCTTTTACTTCTGGTGGTTCTAAACAAAAGTCGAAACTTCGGTCTGGCCCAAACAGTCATGTTTCATCTCTAGCAATCAAAAATCAAAATTGGTCACTATCCCAAATTCTGGTTTTATCTCTAATTGGTCAACTTGTTCAATGATTGCCAACGTCTGACCCCAAATCGGCGTAGCCTCGATCACTACCGCGTTGTCGTGACCCAAGTAGAGATTAATTTCTAGTACCCATTAATTTATGTTCTAGAAGAAATTTTAGTTGCTGAATTGAATATTTGTGATGGTGACGTCCCAATGACTTTAGTTCGTTTAAGCAAATGAAAAACTTAATAAACCTATTTAGCTAGACAAGTACAAAATTTTACAATGAACGCGTTGTTAGTTGTAATCCACTTGGTGAATCATATAAAAAACCTACTCAGATAAAGATGTTTATTTCGAGGAAGGGACAACATCATAATCATAAAGAAAATCGTAAGTGGAGACAAATGATGCATTACATCAACAAGTTGGATGAAGACGTACTCGAACAAGTGGCTCCATCAGCCGATTCTTCTCCTGCCCTAAATGCCGCTCACATTATTCTGACCTTATTTTGAGCAACCAATTTTTATATGGACCCTTCTTAATCTTTCATTCTCTACTTGGACTATAAGAAATAAAATTTAAAAATTGAAACATGAGAATCGAGGTTTGTCTTCTTTTTTTTTTTTGTTCGTCGCCACCCTTTTTTCCTCTTAGGTTTTCTGTGCTTATAATTGCAATGGGACTTAATCTTATCACCAAACTAACAAATGTTAAATTTTGCATTTTGAAGAAGGCTAGACAAGTGCTTAGGGGGAGCTATCTTGTGCTTCATTGCACCAGAGGTAATGAATTTGAGTAAAGAGACGTATTGCGTTAAGAACTTTCTATTGATTATTTAGATGAGTCTATTGCTACATAAAATTTAAAATCTTATTTAATACATAAAAACCTGATTGATTGATACCATAAGTCGAAATATTTATTTAATAGACACCTAAATGACAGGTTATCTCTAAAGGGGCAGAGAACCATTTCTTCGGTACAAAACGGCAAAGGTCGTTCAAAATTTATTGTTCTGTTGAGGGGTTGAAACTTTGACCAACATTATTGCATGAAAATATCTAATCTGTACAGACTGTATTGGTTGGTGGTAGGCGGTTGAGCTAGTGGTCTGTGATGGTCCGTGACAACACTAACTTCACCAATCCCTATTCACAAAGTCAAAGTTAAGTACGTAAACTGGGGCTGTCTATGACAGCGAAGTTGTTTCATTTGACGTCGATTAGTTTCTTAACCAATCCAACTATAAAGGGGAAAAAAACGAATACCTTACTATTCTTGTTATTTGTTCCTATCAAGGACCATCCCAAGCAGCTAAGCAATACGCGTGTTGCAACTAACAACAAAATCATTACGCAATAAGCTAAAATTCTGAGATATTAAGGCATTGGTAGCTACAGGTTGTGGACTTCTTCTTTTATCAGCAATCCGGTTTAAGGTCGGTTCGAAAAATCAAACGTCCACCAGTAGAATGAATTCTTTATAACTAACGGTATCTTAAATGACCAAGACGCAAAAGCCCAAAGGGCTTTGATTGTTACTCGGGTCAGGTAATAACTGCTTGGCAAGGACATTCCAAAAATCCGAAAACCCTGCTCTACAGAATTAGCAGGGTAATGCAACTTGCAACAACGCAAAATCCCAAAAACTAAACAATTGAAACAGGAAGTCAGAAATGACAGCAAGTTAAATCAGGGGTTAAACACACAAAAAGAAGTTAGACCGTACGATGATGATGGCACTGGACTGGCATACGCACACGCTTCTCCTTACCTTACTATTACTACTCCTACCGGGATCAGGAAAATGAAAAATCCAGTCTACGATCTACTCTACTAGTCTAAACACAGGTGATAATGCTTGGATGTTGCATGCAGAGAAAAATCATGGAGATGGGTCCTACAAGCCTCTCCATTCGCGAATCCCAATGGTTTGATTCTCTTTGGAACTCGCGGCGGTGTTTTTATCTCGAGTGCCTTCTAGCTGTCATTGCTATTGCCGTCGTAACAGATTTTCAAAAATGCTGCGGTTAGGTCCGTTAAAGAGGCACTTTGGTCCCCCCACTACCCCCCTTCAATATATTTCAATGCCAATTGCCACGTCACTCGCATAACGACAAATGTTCTGATACGTGGCTTCTCTGGGTACATGATTAAGCTCTAAGATGTCGGATGTTTGGTCGTCGCTTGTTTTTGCTGGGAAGTACCTACACGTAACTTACAACCGCCCAGATGAGGTAATTTAGCCATTTAGGACTACTCTGGGTTTGGTGCTGTTTACACCTGGCTTATAATATAAAGGGCCAATAATTCAAGAGAGAGAGATCAGCTTACTCATCTTTCCCGTTTCCTTTATATTTCACTAAAAAAAATGTCATTTGGTGACGAAAATTATTAACAAAATATAACATTATATCGGTAAGTAAACTTAACAACAGATTTTACCGACAGACAAAAGCATTATAGAAACAGTCATAACTAATAATTATCGATGGAAAACAAAATGTTCGTCATTAAAATTACTGACGGACAACTAATGTATCGTTGATAAATATGCCGACGGTTTTTGTGCGGTTGATCGTCGATAAATGTATCGACATTTGTAGTTTTCCGTCGGTAAGTTTGTCCAAACATTATCGATGGTTACGTTTGTCCCGTTGGTGAATTCGTTGAAAGGCCTGACTCATCCCCAAAAGCTAGTTTGAGAGGAGAGGTTTGCACACTATTATAAATGACTGAATTCACTCATTCTTGTCTGATGTAGGATTCTTGACACAC
>JANQAP020000158.1:7134457-7144517 GCA_026874005.2 Erythroxylum coriaceum
GCCTTTTTATTGGATAAAACAAATTTTATACAATTAAAATTACAACCAAAATTGGCTGCAAGGGCATACACCAACATCTTGTTCGTAACTGTCGCTAGTTTGATTGCAACCAATAGATAACTTGCTTTGCAAAGCTTGCTTTAAATATCTAGCATTTTCATCTTGAATCATTCTTAGCTTATAAGCTTGAAGAGAGCCCATAAGCTCATTAATAAAGATTTGTGACAAATCCTTTGATTCTTTAATGGCAGGGATGACATAATGAAATTTCCTTGTCAGCGAACGTAAGAGTTTTTCCATTACCCTGACATCGTCAAAAGTTTCTCCATTTATTTTCATCTTGTTTTCCACTGTTTTCATATCAGTAACATAGTTACTAATCTTTTCAGAACTCCACATTGTTAATGTTTAAAATTTAGCTTTAAGAGATTGATGTCGTACCTTTTTAACTTTTTAAACTCTTTGAAGAGATTTCTGTAGAGTTTTCCACGCGTCCTTTGATGTTTTTTCGTCTGATATCTTTTCAAATGTTGATTCATCAACTCCTTAAAAGATGAAAAATAAGGCCTTCTTATCCTTCTTGCGTGATTCCTTAAGTGATGTCCTTTGTGCGTTTTATAAAGATGCTTCGGTGTTCGCATCTTCAGGCTCGGTGTAGCCCTCTTCAACAGTCTCCCATAAATCTTGTGATTCGAGCAGTACCTTCATTTGGATGCTCTAATTTCTATACTCTGTCTTTGTTAATTTTAGAATTTGAGGTTGAATCATATTAGCCATTTTTCATATTCTTGAAACGTAGTCACGATTCTGGCTCTGATACCACTTATTGGAAGTAAAGTAAACTCACTACTAGAGTCAAACAACAATATATATTGGTAATAAAAGCAACGTTACACTGGCTGCTACTATATGAGCTTCTGCTCTTTTTCTCTCTTTTTCTTGTTTTTCTCTGCTTTTTCTGTCATACATGCATTACACATACAAAGGCCATTTTATAGGCATGACAGTCGATTTACTCACCGACTTTGACAGTCCAAAAACAGCTACACTAATGGCCATAATAAATGAACTTTGACAGCTAACAAAATGAAAGACAACAGCTAAGATCCGTGAATTTTCAGTAGAAGAATGAAGAAGTATTCATCGGGTTTGACCTCTAACGATCTTTATCTTTCACCAAAAGAAAAAAGTTTTCTCGTCTATGAACAAAGAAGATTGAAAACAGCAAGAATTAACTTGGTCCTAATGAAGGATAAAATTAGTTTAGTGCAAGTTTACAATCATGGGATCAACACCAGTTAAAGAGTTTGGTATAATTGATAAGATCATTCTGCTAAATTTACACCAGATAATGTAATAATGCGTCAGATTTGCTCCTGAAAAATGATACTTGGAACGTTATAAGATTTTCTCATGGTTCATGAACATAAATTTCTGTCAAGTTTTACATGTCCCTAATCTGGCAAGGCCTTCCTCGAAATTTCTGATCGATTATGTTCGTACAGGGAGACTAAGTAATCGGTAGTATCGCCTTTATTACTTCAGTTTTAATGTTGAACTCCTTGCAACTTTTCACTCGGCAAAGCTTTAAATTCTTTTTAATCGTTCCTTTGGTCTTCAGTTTTGTACAGGAAAAACGAATTTGATCGCGACTCTTAAGGAAGGCCGCGTGGTTCCATCGCAAGGCAACAAGGAAGTAACAAGCATAAGACAATTTAGAATCTATGCCGATGTTCCCATCCTGTTTAATCTTCTTTTGTTGCGAGGCCTATATCTTTGATTCTGATCGAGCGGGTATGAGCTTTGATCGACTCATGGAATGAACTCTACTGTAATATTCTATGCTCTTCTGTGGCAAAATAAGGAAAACGTTGAAATGTTACAAAAGCAGCACTGAATGGGTATAAAATAAATTTTACTGTGAATATGCTGCGTCTATGAACGAAGTTTTATTTTATGCTTCCTGTTTCGTCTCGTGACATTCTCGGTACATTTCCATGGCTGAAGTCAGGAGGTACTAGTTTCAAATCCTGAAGGAAAAGATAGTACAATGATAAGTTTTCACTTGCGTGATCTCTACAGATAAGGGAAAGTTGCCTAACGACTTGATTTATAAATTCAATATTAATGATTTTTAATTAGACGATTATTAATTACGGGTCACTTATAGAATTAAGGTTAAGAAAATTAAACTTAATCTAGATTAAAGATAATAAAGAAGTATAATAAATGATATAATTAAATGAGTTAAAGTTCAGTGCACAATGAGTCCTAATTAGTAGAGGTCAGCTATTTATTAAATATGAGATAAAGAGGCCTAATAATCTTATTATAAATAGCTGCTAAGGACCTAAGGTATCCTGCTATCTACTTAAATAAGTTTATGGACGTTCAAATTTTTTGACCCATTGGAAAGTTCAAGCATTAAGAAAGACTTTGATAACATAAAAATATACAATTTTATAAAGGTTGATAAAAAGTTTCAAGAACTTGATCATACGGTGAAGAACTTGTTCAAGCGATTCAGTAATTTATTCGTCGTTCAATTGATAACAAAACAGATATTTTTCTACATTTTCTCTGTTAATATAAGTTCATGATTAATCTTAGGTCTGTAATTAAAGTTTGAGTTAATACTAACATTTAACATATCCATCCAAAACGTATGAGACTACAAATAAAATTTAATTACATCTTTCGATACAATATCCTGATAATATATTGTTTTCTTTCGGGTTCATTTTCCAACCCTTCTTTCTCTTTTCTTTTTTATGCAAGCGTGACTTGATTAACTTGAACAAATATCACAAAGTGTAAAGTCAATGGATTGAGAAGCGCAACCAAAGAGGATCAACAAGTCATTGCAATTTTGGAGCCTCCTCTTTTTTTTAATTCTGTAAAGTTTCAATTATTTGTCCACGATGCATATAATATATTAGTTTGATAAATCATCAGGTTGATGCAAGATTTGGCTAAAGCTAGCGGGAAGCGAGGACATAGATGCGACTACAAAAAGGAGAATCCATAATTCACATCCAGGAGAAATCAGGCTCTTTTTATGTAACCCTTTCACACTTCTTGGCGAAATAGCAAATATATGGGTGGCTGAGAGTTGTTGATTCTATATCCCCTTGTTCTTTTCATGGAAGCCTCTCTCTGTTACTACTTCCTGCTCTTCCTGTTATTATTTTTCCTTACAAAACGAGTTTTCCAAAAGACAAGGAACCTACCACCAAGTCCTGGTCTCTCCCTACCCATTATTGGCCATCTCTACCTGTTCAAGAAACCCCTCCATCGAACTTTTGCAACTCTTTCCAACAAGTATGGCCCAATTCTCTACCTCCAATTCGGATCTCGGCCAGTTGTCCTCGTATCGTCCCCTGTTTTCGTAGAGGAATGTTTTACTAAAAAGGATGTGATTTTCGCAAACCGGCCTAGACTACTGGCCGGAGAGTATCTGGGGTATGGTTATACAACTCTTGTATGGGCCTCATATGGTCAACACTGGCGCAACTTGAGACGCATAGCTTCTTCAGAAATCTTATCATCCAATCGCCTTCAGATGTTCCATTATATTCGTGTGAATGAGGTCAGATCTTTGCTTCGCAGGCTTTTTAGGGGGTCAGTCAACGGGGAATTCATGGCTGTCAGCATGAAGTCGATGTTTTTTGAGCTGACACTTAATGTGATGATGAGGATGATTGCTGGAAAGAGATATTATGGAGAGAATTCGGTGGAAATGGATGAACAGAAGAGGTTTAAAGAAATTCTGAGGGAGACCTTTCTCTTAAGTGGTGCCACCAATATGGTAGATTTCGTGCCGCTTTTGAAGTGGATTGGACCTAACAAGCTTGCAAAGAGGTTGGAAATATTGCAAAGGAAGAGGGACGGACTCATGCAAGAACTGATTGACGAACGTAGGATGAAAAACAAGAGTAACTCTGAATCAGAACAGGCAAGCAAAACCATGATTGATGTCCTGTTGGCCCTGAAGGAAACGGATCCTGAATACTTTACAGATGAGATAATAAGAGGCATGATGCAGGTATGTTGTCCGTGTTAACTATGCCAAACTTGTTACCTTCTGAAGATGAATTTTGTCTAAACACAACCAGACTTGTAATTTCCTTTGCTGGATATGGTGCCATATTAATCCTGTAGTCGATGTTTTCTTCGAGTACTAACTTCCGGCAAAAAATATGGAACCGGCGATATTTGAGAATTTGACAAGGACTGGTTGACCTTGAATCTAGGTGATGTTATCGGCTGGGACTGACACTTCAGCTGCAACTATGGAATGGACTTTATCAGTACTGTTAAACAATCCTGAGGCCCTACTGAAAGCCCAAAAACAGATAGACACACAAGTTGGTCAGAGCAAGCTCATTGAAGAATCAGACCTACCGAAACTTCCCTATCTCGACGCTATCCTTAAAGAGACACTTCGAATGTACCCTGTTGCACCATTGCTGGTGCCTCATGAGTCATCAGAGGAGTGCACAATCGGAGGCTTTCGTGTCCCAAGAGGTACAATGTTGTTGGTGAACTTGTGGGCTATACACAACAACCCTAACTTGTGGGAGGATCCCAGAAAGTTCAAGCCAGAGAGATTCCTAGATGAAGAGGGAAAAGGGTATGGGTTCAACTTGTTACCATTTGGGGCTGGAAGGAGAGGCTGTCCAGGGGAAGGTATGGCCACAAGGGTAATTGGGTTGGCCTTAGGGTCTCTAATTCAGTGTTTTGAATGGAAGGTAGCTAATGACCAGCCAGTGGACATGGCTGAAGGGAGCGGGCTCAGCATGCCCAAGGTTAACCCGTTGTTGGCTAAATGTAGACCGCGAACAAGCATGTTGAACCTCCTTTCTCAAATCTGATCGTTTTTGTTCAAGTAAAGATGCTCTTTACTAAATTTGTAACAAAAAACGTCATGTTCTTTAATGTTTGGTTTACTTCAGTTTTGTCACTTAGTTGGCAAATTTGTATCTTTCTCCGGTGTTTATTCTTGTTGCCTTACGTTTTTTCCTCATGTGTTATGAGACATTTGTGTATCTCATGGAGTTTCATCTCTTCTATTTATCCTCTTTCTAGAGCTACTTTTTCTTGCTATATCTGGTTAGTATCTTTATTTGGATTGGAATTGCAAGAGTCAATTTGATCCCCTTTTATTTTTTTCCCTTCTTCTGTGTTCTTTTTCATCCAAGGGACTACTAGGATTTTAATATTTTCTAGAGAGTTTCTTTCTGACATATTAGCTTAAGACAAGCAAGCAGTTAAAAATGAAATAATGAGCTTACTGCCAACAAATAAATTTCGTTTCAGTATCAGCATTATACAATGAATTTGATTTCTTATGTGGCTTGCGTTTGTTATTCTTTGTATCTCCTAGGGATCTAATGGTGGATAGCTTAAGAAGGGAACTTGCAATATTTGTATATGGTCAAAAGAGAAAAATAACTCCTAACTTTTGTACTGGTGTTTGAAATGAACCGTAATATTTTAGATTGTTTAAATAAACCTTAACGTTCTTAATATTTAGAAAACGTTTAAAATAAACTTTGTTTGTTCATAGTGTTAAGCCACTATCCCGTAACCACTTTTTTGTAATTATAAAATATTTTTAATTTTAAAAAGTGGGTTTTACTATTTCATGGCGTGTAATTTTAAAAAAATAAAGGTGAGTCCTGCAATATATAAAACGCAGAAGTGAGCAGAGGTGGTCCACTTCCATTTAAACGAAGTGTTCCAATTCAGTTTTGCAAAACGCTTACTTCGCCGCTTGCCATGAGAAGGAAAAAAGGGTCGTTGCTCTTTTCGAACTGAGGTAAAAGACATGATGTCTCTGTGTTTCTGTACTTTTAATGCTGTATCATGATGCTCTTTTTACATTGCAAGCTTTTCTGATTGTTGTTTCAATTGCGAAGTCTCAAACTTTTTGACCAATGGATGAAGAGAAGATGGACATTGATGTTGCTTTTGCGAAGTTATGCTTATCTCCTTCGAAACCCTTCTCCTTCCATTGATGTCTTCTTGGTCCTTAAAGTTGTTCTGATTGGCCAAGTACGTCTCATTCCAATACTCTTATCTTCTTCTCTCTTTTTCCCTATGCATTGTGCATATGTAGTATCTTCTG
The DNA here is from genome assembly GCA_026874005.2 of Erythroxylum coriaceum. Classification (NCBI taxonomy): domain Eukaryota; kingdom Viridiplantae; phylum Streptophyta; class Magnoliopsida; order Malpighiales; family Erythroxylaceae; genus Erythroxylum; species Erythroxylum coriaceum. The sequence continues at coordinate 7,140,588 of JANQAP020000158.1, forward strand.
TGTGATGCAATGAACATTGAAAGGCATCGAAAGACGTTTGTGTTTTCCATGTGTGATTTTGTAGAGAAATGTAAAAAGATTGAAAAAATGTACTAGACAGAAATATGAATGAGAAGTTGCAGAATCTGAAGGTACATTGCTTCTTTCATTTCATTCAATATATAATATTCAAATTATAACACACAATACTGAAAAATTCAAAAACTACAATGATTACACAAAAATGACAGAAGTGATCATGTTCTGCCATTATCCACTAATACAAGTAAAGTTCACCTAATACAAGATAAGCTAATTACTCCATTACACTTGAACTTGATCTTTTCAGCAGCACCAAATCAGGTTACATTCCAACACTCCTCCTTGATGCAAGTGCTGCTGAAAACTCCAAGCTTTTCCCTGAGATGTTCAAAACGAAATTTCTGTAAAGACTTGGTAAAAATATCAGCTAATTGATCTTAAGAGGAACAATGCATCAGTTTAACTTGCTTCTCCCTTTCGGATTCACGAATAGCATGATACTTTATCTTAATATGCTTGGTTTTTCCATGAAACATTGGATTTTTCACCATGATCACAGCAGACTTATTATTACAGAAAATTTCTGTTGCATTCTCTTAGTTAAACTTCAAATCACAGAGAACTGTCCTTAACCATAAACACTGATTTACAGCAGCTGAGGCAGCAACATACTCAGTTTCAACAGTGGATTGAGCAATAGATCCTTGCTTCTTCGTGCTCCAACATATTATGGCAGAACTAAGAGAGAAACAATATCCTGAAGTGCTTTTCATGTCTTCTAATGAACCAGCCCAACCACTATCAGTGAATCCAATTAAATTCACACAACCAGTGGTTTTATAATGCAGTCTATAATCAAGGGTACCTTGCACATACCTTAGAACCCTTTTTACTGCCTTAAAATGGAGCTCAGTTGGAGAGTTCATAAACCTAGATAGCAGACTTGTAGCAAACATAATATCTGGTCTAGTAATTGATAAATATAACAGAGAACCCACTGCACTTATGAATAATGTGGCAGTAGCTGGACCTGAACCATCATTGTGCGTTAACTTTATACCTTGAACTCTAGGAGTGCTGACAGATTTAAATTTTCCAAGACAAAAATTCTTTATCAGTCCACGAGCATACTTGTCTTAAGAAATAAAAATGCCCTGTGTATATTATTTAACTTGTATTCCCAGAAAATAGGACATCATTCCTAGATCATTCATCTCGAAAACTTGTTCCAATTCAACTTTAAATTTCTGAATAGCATCTGAACTATTTCTAGTTAGCAGAAGATCATCAACATACACAGAAACCACTAATGTTTCAACTCCAGAATTTTTAACATAAAGAGTAGCTTCATTACTGCTCTTTTGAAAGCCTATATCCAACAAATAATCATCAATTCTTACATACCAGGCTCTTGAAGCTTGCTTCAGCCCATACAAGGCTTTCTTCAGCAAATGCACTTTGTCCGAATTCATCTCAAATCCCTCTGGTTGTTCTACAAAGATTTCTTCTTCAAGTATGCCATTTAGAAAGGCATACTTGACATCTAGCTGAAACACTTGCCACTGAAGATGTGCAGTAATGGAGAGGAGCATCCGAATAGTTCAAATCTTGCCACAGGAGCAAAGGTCTCACTGAAATCAATGCCAAGTTTCTGAGCATAGCCTTTGACAACTAATCTTGCCTTAAACTTGTTGATTCTCTCATTTGGATTGATTTTCACCTTAAAAATCCACTTCAGGCCTATCACTTCCTTATCAGCTGGTCTTGATACCAGTACCTATGTATTATTTTTGTTGATCATCCTAAGCTCCTCCTCCAATGCAACTCTCTAATTATCACTATTAAATGCTTCATTGATATCTGTTGGTTCATGTACTGCAATATGACATCGAGAATTGATGTCATCTATTGTTCTAGTACCTCTTACAGCACCTTCTTCATCTAATTCATCATTCAAAGTATTATGTGGTTCCTCCTTAACTTCAATATTTTTAGATTGAGGAGAAGATGCAGCAGATTTGGTGTTCCAGTCCCATATGCCAGATTCATCAAACTTTACACTCCTACTCACATAAACACGATTTGTGAGAGGATTCAAGATTCTATATCCTTTTGAAAAATTGTTGTAGCCAATAAAATTTCTAGGTTCAGCACGTTGATCAAGCTTATCTCTTCTCACTTCAGGCACATGAGAGTAGCATAAACTACCAAAAACTTATAGATGATCCGCAGATGATTTTTCTCCAAACCAAGCTTCAAATGGAGTTTTACCTCTAACAGACTTAGTTGGAAGTCTATTTTGCAAGTAAACAGCAGTGTTGACTGCTTCAGCCCACAGAATTTTTGGTAACTTCTTCTCCAATAACAATCATCTGGCCATGCTCACAGACTCCATTCTGCTGTGGTGAGTAGGTGACAGTGAGTTGATGACGTATTGCAGCTTCTTGAAGAAATTTCTTGAAGGCATTTGATGTGTATTCAGTGCCATTATCAGACCTTAAGGTCTTAATTGATAAACCACATTGGTTTTCAGCTGCAGCTTTAAACTTGGTGAAGACTTTGAATACTTCACTTTTCTGTCTCAAGAAATAAACCCAACAATATCTTGAGAAATAATCTATAAATAATAGAAAACACCTGTTGGAGTTGAGTGTGGTAACACTCATTGGGCCACACACATCCGAATGCACCAGTTGTAGCTTCTCTATTACTTTTGTAGCTTGATTCACAGGAAATGGAGACTTGCTCAATTTTCCCAGCTGACAGGTTCCACACACTCCAGTAAACTCATTAATTGAGTTCAGGTCATTCACAAGCTCAAGATCTTGCAGTTGCTTCAGTGAATTGAAGTTGGTATGTCCAAATCTTTTATGCCATAGACAGGTGTTGTCTTTAACAGAAACATGAACACTGGCAATAATATTGGACCATTTAACAGGATAATTCCTCCTCTTCATTCTAATTGACAAAACTTCAACTCCATATGAATCTTGAATAGAGCACTTTCTATTTTCAAAGATTAGCTTATACTCTTTCTCAAGCAATTGACCAACACTCAGAAAATTCATGTCAATTTCAGGTAAATATAAAACATCAGTTATATTTTTCATTCCTGAAGGAGTTTGAACTCGAATTGTACCTTTCCCTTCTGCATTCACCATTCTGCCATCTCCAAACTTCACTTTACAGACAAAATTTTGATCCATGTTAGTGAAAAGTGTCAGATCAGCTATCATATGGTTTGTACAACCACTGTCCACAAGCTAAACTCTAGAAATTGAGTTGCTGCATTCATTTCTTCAACTGCTGCAAACAGCTCCTCCTTTTGCTCTTCAACACCTTCAGTAACTTCTGCAGGTTGAGCTCTAGCTTGCTTCTTCAGATTTAACTTGCAAACCTTCTTAACATGACCAAACAATTTACAGACCTTGCATTGTGCATTTGGCCTGAACCAGTAAAAATCTGTCGTGTGTGTTGTCTTTTGGCAATGAGGACAAGGAGGAAATTTATATTTCCTAAACTTTCCCTTATTGTTTTGTTTTGCCTTCTCCTTACCTTTCCTACTATAGGAAATTTTCTTGGATCCACTTGGCTTGAATTTTTGAGTAGCTACATATGCTCCTTCAATAGAACTCTCCTCTTCTCGAAATGCTTTCCTCTATTCCACAGCTTGCAATGCATTTGCAAGTTCAGTGATTGTTATCTACTCCATATCCCAATTGTCTTCTAAAGAAGAGATTTTTTATTCAAAACTCTCGGGAAGTGTCACCATGACTTTCTTAACAATTCTCTTCTCTTTAAGATGTTCCCCCAGCAACCTTATCTCATTGACAGTCTTCATAATTCTGTTAACATAGTCTTTAATCTTATCCGACTCCTTCATCTGATGCATTTCAAATTCTTTTCTCA
>JANQAP020000159.1:219812-230924 GCA_026874005.2 Erythroxylum coriaceum
ATGAGATCCAGTTCAATAAGTTGATGGGGAATGCTACTGTTTTGATTCCTACCAAAGAAGATAAGTGTCGGAGATTCCTTATTGATATAATGCTTATCTTTAGTTATCACAATAGTATAGGAAATCTCTTTCTCTTGATAAAAGGCGTTTATTCTCCTAATGCATAGATTATACTTCATCTCTTGATCCTTCATACAATCCCTAAGATTGGATCTATAATGGTCAGTCACAAACTCAATAATTAAGATAAAAGATAATAAATTCAACCAAACAATAATTAATTCATACATTGATAATTGAAGTATCTATCATAAACTACATCCCTAAAACCTAACTAGGGAATTATCTCCTAAACATCACTACAACAAAATTAAGACAAAATAATCTTATCATAAAAAAAGGAAAGAAGGAAAGATAGAACAAAAAAGAACAAGATATCTTAATTGTGTCTAAGTTAAGGTTGATCTTCTTCCAATCCTTTCTCTCAAGCCTTTATAGATTCTATTAAACCCTTAAAACAATCAGTAAAACTCCAAGTGCTTATTACACACTTTTAGAAAACTCCCTTAGCCCTAATAAGAGTATTTATATATAGTTAGGATTTACATCATAGAGTCCTAGGTAATTAAACCTTTAATTTGATGTATCTATTGCATGTTGTAAGAAACATAGTTGGATACTAGAACTTCAATTATCTCAAACTAGTATGTAATTAGTGTCTGACACTATATTCTAACTACTTTCGATTAGCTTTTGTTTATTCATCTCTTGAACCTTGTGAGAGGTAAGCGCCTATCTCCAAGCTTAATTCGGTGTTTGCCCATAAATTTCTCTAATTTGCAATATCTTCAAGCTTGAATCAATCTCCAATCCTTTCTACAAAGTTATTATCCATCTTGTTAGCTTCTAAATGACTCTGACATCTTCTCAATTAGAGAAATATGGATAATAATACACTTAAATCCAAGATTTCTCTTTTAAATCATCACCTACAAGATAATGAACTAAACTTGAAAAACATTGTATAATTCATATAGTTATAAAGATGCTAAATTACAAATAATGTTAACCCCTAATAATATAAAAAATATTGACTTGTCCATACATATTTTAAATATAACAAGATTAATAAACTTTAATTTTGATAAATATCAACTGTTTTATGATAATATCATTTATATTCTAACTTTATTTGTTCACTTAAAGTTTGGAGTATCCAAATACTAATAAATTATCTAGATTTAGATTCTTTATCCAAATTTTCATCTTTGCAAAGATACAATAATAATAAAAATATTTTATGGTCATCTTTTGTACTTGTAATGATTTTCATAGAATAAGATTTGAAAAGTCCAATATTAATGATATTAGTTGATTAAATAAACTTATTACTCTGTAATAGAACTCTATTTCTAATATACTTATATCATATTCGAATTTAATAATTACACTCATCCATTGTATTATATTATATTAACTTTAACAAAAAAAATTAACATTTTTTTAAAATTATGATATATGTTTAAAGTTACATTAAAGGACTTTTCAAGTTGTCATAAAATATAAGATAAATTAAGTTTTAAATCAAGAACTTTACCTAATTTTGTATATTAGTCAAAACAATTAAAAATATCAATTAAATGCTTAAACTTCTAATTTATGTATATACAATAAATAATTTTAAATTTTTTAATATGTAATATACACGTTGATTCTGTAAGTGGTGAAATCGGAAAGTGTTTTGCATATATGAAAAGTTGGAGCTCTTTCATTTTTGTTAGTTGAAATTTTACCAACCGCATGCTACGTCCTCAAAGTTAAACATAATATACATAATTAGCTTTCAGTTTCAGATTTTACATATATTAATATGATATTAAACTTAAATTGATTGATTAAATCATTCCATACCAGTAATCCAAGTTGAACTAAAGCCTAACTCTTCTATTTTTCCTCGTACAAGGTGAACTGACTTTGGTTTCATTCGCACTCCGGAAGCCCCGGTCGTTTAACAGGTACATAAAAGGAAATATTTTTTATTCAAGAAAATAAGAAAAAGTGGGATGCAAATAGGCAATAGCCAAAAACTGTGTGAGCGACGAAAAGCCAAATCCAACGTCGGCGATTCAACGTCAACTACACAATCTGACTATTAATTTGCCAAATTAATTCGATGTTTTCGTTTAACCGTTCCATTGTCATCCAGAAGAAATAGTTTCATCACACTGACAGCTACGTTGCGACGAAACAAAACTATCGACCGACGTCGTATAGATGTAAAAGAAGAAAACTTTTGCATCCTATTATATTACGTTACATTACGTTTCGTGGGCGAAGGAGCTAGTAGCTGCCTGCATCTTACTTCTCTTCTCTTACGTTAGCCTTGGCCTTAGCCACCGCTCCTGACAGAAATTTCCTCTCCTGGACGCAGAATATCCCGGTGGGCTATAGAATCAGACAAACATGGACTCCCAGTCACGAGAAGACCAAGATTCCAAGGACGACGATAAGAACGAGGAATCCAATCGGCTGTTGCCGTCACCGCCACCCCACTCTCTGACATCACCGTCTCCCGATTGTCAACTTTCCGATGAAGTGGCATTTGAGGCGAGGGAAAAGATCGTAATTACCGACGAGGAAAGCGGGCTTGATATGGAAGACGTCGATCTCGTGCCGCCATTCTCGTGGAAGAAACTGTGGTTGTTTATGGGGCCAGGGTTTTTGATGAGCATAGCGTTTTTAGATCCCGGAAATTTGGAGGGTGATCTTCAAGCGGGTGCGATTGCTGGGTACTCTTTGCTTTGGCTTTTGATGTGGGCTACAGTCATGGGGTTCTTGATCCAGATGTTGTCGGCGCGTGTGGGAGTTGCCACCGGCAGGCACTTGGCGGAATTGTGTAGAGAGGAGTATCCGAATTGGGCTCGATTTAGTTTATGGTTAATGGCTGAGGTAGCGTTGATTGGGGCTGATATTCAGGAGGTTATAGGGAGTGCCATTGCTATTCAGATTTTGAGTAACGGGGTTTTGCCACTTTGGGCTGGTGTGGTGATTACGGCGTCAGATTGGTATGTATTAATGTGGTTGTTTGTCGTTTGACATATTTTCTTTCACGTTTGCCAAATTCTATAATTCGCAATTGATAAACTTATGTTCGATGCTGAATTAGTCTTGTCGAAGTCGAAGTTTTAGTCTATGAATTTTACTTTGTTCATATAAATTTTACAGCTCCGTTATTGAAGTTAATGAATTATTATGCGTTCTCATGCTTATGTGCAGTTTCTGTTGGAGAATGGACCTCTTGATTAAAGCCTTTTCTCCTTCCCCTCCCCCTGTTTCTGTATGACTGCTATTGAAGAGCTTTTAATATTTTTCTGGAATGAAAGTAGAGTTTTGTGGGAATGAAACTGTCCACATATCGACTTTTATGGTGTCACTTTTACATGGACAGTTTCACTATTTTACTTTTCGAGAACCATGGAGTGAAAATTAGAAGCAGTTTCTCTTCTCATTCCAAATTTTACAACATACTTTGTGCTTTTTGTATAACCGTAACTTATAGTTGATGTTCAATCAGTACTGTCGAAGTCCCAATTTTACTGTAATTTGATATAAATTTGATAGCTTAGACATTGAAGTCACCAAATTATTGTTCATTCTCAGGCTTTAGAGTTTCCTCATTTTAGCTGGCAAGGCTCTTATTGGAGAATGGTCTACTTGGTTTAAGCCTATTCCTTTCTTTTCCCTTTTTTACTACCTCTGTATTCCTGTTGTCTTGTTCCTAAAGAGCCTTCATTATTTTTCTGGAATTTGATTATTCAGTTGGTTATCGCATTATTCAGGGGTGCAGTGAAATTACTCTTGTATTGACTGTTATTCACTTTTCCATGGACAGTTTCGTGTTTTTACTTTTAGAAAACTATGGAGTGAGAAGGCTAGAAGCAGTTTTTGCATTTCTAATAGCAACTATGGCTTTGTCATTTGCCTGGATGTTTGGTGATACTAAACCAAGTGGAAAAGAACTTCTATTGGGTAAGATTTTGATTTGTTACGTATGAATTCTTGATAACAGTTTTTACTGGTATCATTCTTGGCTTCCCTGGTAGATGAAATTAATTCTGTTTGTTCTTCTAGGTCTTTTAATCCCAAGATTAAGTTCTAAAACGATTCGACAAGCTGTGGGTGTTGTGGGTTGTGTCATAATGCCTCACAATGTGTTCTTGCATTCAGCTTTGGTGCAGTCAAGGAAGATTGATCCACAGAAGAAAGGGCGTGTTCAAGAGGCACTGAATTACTACTCTATTGAGTCGGCATTAGCCCTTTTTGTCTCCTTCATGATTAACTTGTTTTTAACAACTGTATTTGCAAAGGGATTCCATGGTACTAAACAAGCCAATAACATAGGACTGGTCAATGCGGGGCAGTATCTTGAAGAGAAATATGGAGGGGGAGTCTTTCCAATTCTTTATATATGGGGTATTGGATTGTTGGCAGCTGGACAAAGTAGTACCATAACTGGCACATATGCTGGTCAATTTATCATGGGAGGTTTTCTTAACCTTCGCTTGAAGAAATGGCAGAGGTCATTGGTGACAAGGAGTGTTGCTATTCTACCTACTATGGTTGTAGCTCTTGTATTCAACAGATCTGAATCATCTTTGGATGTTTTAAATGAATGGCTTAATGTGCTTCAGTCGATGCAAATTCCTTTTGCACTTATCCCACTTCTTACCTTGGTGTCCAAGGAGCATATAATGGGCGTCTTTAGAATTGGGCCTCTTCTTGAGGTAAGCCATAAACTTATGTTTTTACTTTTTTTAAGGAGGCATGTGCAATTACTGGCTGCTGATTGGTTAATATAAGAGTAAGTTTCTTTCTTGCTAAATAATTATCACTTAAAACGGTTAATTGGTGGAAAAATAGAATTCAACAATAACATGGGCAAGAAAATAAAAAAAGGGGACTATCTTATACTTAAATGCACTGACGCTACTACTCTGCTGTTTACTCTTTGATACACTAAAATTTTGGTGGTAGTGCTGCCACTAGACCATTATGCATATAGTTACCTTGTTCTATTTGCCTACAAAACTTGAATCGAGTTGAAATCTGAGCTCACCCTTCTCCTAATCAATTCATAGATTATCTTCGGTTGGTTTTAGTCATTTGATAGTGGAGATCATTAATTTTTATGTACTACTTATTAAAGGCTTGAAGCCAAATTTAGTTTCACTTGGTCCGTCTAAGTTCTGTCCATTTCTTCTGTAGAGAATGGCGTGGACTGTGGCGTTTCTCGTCATAGTTATCAATGGATATCTCATGATTGATTTCTTCACATCTGAGGTTAATGGATTGCTGTTCGGTTTTCTGGTCTGTGCTGGCACTGTTGCATACATAGCATTCATTATTTATCTCGTTTCACATGGCGGTTCTCTGACATCTACATTGCTCGGATTGGAGCTATCCAAGAGGGTTGCTAATACTGGAAATTGAGTTGGATTGAATTCCAAGTATTGAACAATAAGAATGTTGGTGCTGCCCTTAAAAGCCAACTGCGTGAAATGACAGTTAATGAGACTTTTATCAAAAGTCAAGTTCTTTGTCATGAATAATACCTAACATAAACAGTGGTTTACAGTTTCAGACACGTTGCAGGTTGCTGTCGAAGTACTTAGATGCAGTGTCCACTCTATACGGTGAGGTTTTATTTAGCAATCAACGAGGAATTCCTTTGCTACCCCGGCTTCAGACCATTTTTTGTAACAGGATAAGTCACCCTATCTGCAATGGCTTTGATGTACTCTATTCACTCGTATGTGACGAGTTGATTAGTTATTCTTTGATGGAACAGAATTTGTACCATAGTCAAATGGAAAATGTACAGTCGTGACCGAAGTTAGTCCCACAAACCACCTTTTGTATCTTTATGATGTCACTCTCTCTCTGGAAACTTGATTTCATTTGCTTTTGGGCTTTCTTGTTAAGCGATGTTTGACTTCTTGCCATGAGATATTGACCTTTACGGTGTGTCCATGTCCTTCTTGACCTGTGTCTTGCAGCAACATAACTCCTCACCCCTAGCCCCTTAAGGTTTGAGTTCCTTAAAAACCGAAAATGGAAACAAAGTTTGTTACAGTGTTTGTTCTATGTTCATCATAATTAGACCGACTTGTCGTCTAATTCCAAAGGACACGACAGGGGAACTCTTTCCGCAAGACAAAAAGGGCAAAAGGCTGTGAAAGGCAGTTGATTAGTTTTTTGACTTGTGTCACATGTATCCGGCTGGCCGTCAATGCCAGTGTGTTTAGAGGAACATTCGCTATTTCAGTGTATCCGATGTGAAAGTCCGGAACTATGGTCCCATACCATAATTATAAAACTCCACCTGAAATCGACACGGAATTAATTGATTGGAGAGCCAGAAGATTAATCAAATTTCTCCAGCGCAATGAGAGACGCGTCGGTGAAAGGGAGTTATGGTTGTGTCCATTAAGTAACTCTCTGATCAAGACAAAAGGTCAATTGGTAAATAAAAACAGATATAAATACTTCAATATAATCTTGTTTTCAAATTTTGAATTTGCAGTATAAGAAAATAATAATGATTACAGAAAATTTAAAATTTACGATAGTATAAATAACGATTTGGTAAGCTAATAACAAGTTAAAAAAAATAAAAATTCTCCACTTAATCACTATTGTGTAACATTGGTAATAGATAACTCTCGAAAACTTCTCGTGCTCATCATGTCAGGATATTACGATACATATCTTTAGATAACTAAATACAAATATGTTTAAAAATAATTACTGAGATTATTCCCGTTAGCGATAGAATGAATAAATGTGTTGGTGACAGGGTTAGGAGAGGGACAAAACGCGAAGTTGCCCGAATTGGTCAACGTCTCAAATTAAGACTGACTAAGAGTAGTTAGTTTCCCAGTCCTAGGTAAAAGCACTTCACAAGTACTCTTCCTTTCTCTCTCATCGCCCACGAAATCTTACCAAAAATGCCATGCAAAATAATTATGCTACCGCTGTATCTTCCCTATCTCACTCCGCTTCAAAATCTCTCTCTTCTTCTGTCAAATCTTTTCCCTTCTCATTCAAGACTCTTATCTCCCATTTAAATCTCCGATTTTATCTCTCATAACCCCTTCTTTCTTTCTTTAAAGATTTCAACTTCCCCAAAATCCTCACATCGCCACTTTCGCACCCTCTTTCAAGCCCCTTTCTTCTGCCTTTGTGTGTTTTCTTTCAAGATGGATCAATTCGGTTATCAAAAACAAGAAACTCCTGCTCATACTGAAAGACTGCAGGATAGGGCGGCGGGCATTCCGTACGAGAGTCGCTTCCAGTTTAACCATTTCACATCGGCAATGCAAACTTCCACTCCATACGAGGACCTGATAGCTTCCATTTCTCGCCTTCGTACGTCCTCCAACAGCCAAACCTCGTATCCCTATTCTGATAGCAATGGTGATGCCTTGTTCAGGTCAGTTCCTGGCTCCCAACAACATTTACCTCGGGGTTCTTGGCCCATTGACATGCCAGATTTCGGACACCGTATGGCTTTCGATGGCATCAGAGGTCATGCGCCAGTGGGTAGTGAGGATTATGGGCAGATGTTGCCTAGCTCTGATGTTTTTTCGTATCCATCTCAACAAATCGGCGGACCCTTTAACAACGGCAATGCGTTGCCATCTCGTTCAAGAGGAACGCCACGTGGAGAATCTTTTCAAGGGTTGCCGAACAGGTTGTTGTCTAAAAACAATAAATTCGCAGATCCTAACGGGACTAAAACGTCTCATTGGTTACAAGAGCCTTCGAATTACTTGTCTGTGAAGGATTTGAAAGGTAAGATTGTTACACTGGCCAAGGATCAACATGGGTGTCGATTCTTGCAAAAGAAGATGACGAGTATTACCGAGGAGGAAATACTCATGGTATATTCTGAGGTGATAGACCATGTCGCTGAGTTAATGATTGACCCATATGGGAACTATGTTGTACAAAAGCTTGTCGAGGTGTGTAAAGAGGAACAGATGACTCAGATCCTGCGGAACCTCGCACGACATGAACATCAACTTACCACAATTTGCCTAGACATTCATGGGTATGTTTATGATTAGTTTGCATTTGGTTCCTTGTTGATCAAGTACGTTTTCTTTTTTTTTTTTTGGTTTAGTGTGCTTTGTTTTTATTCTCTTGGTTTGGTATCAGAACTCGTTCTGTACAGACACTGCTGCATTATGTCAACACACCACAGCAAATTTCAATAGTCATCACAGCTCTAAGCCTTGGAGCAACGTTATTGTGTAAGGACCCAAATGGCCAACATGTTGTACATTATTGCGTGAAGAATTTCTCCCTTGAAGACATTAAGGTGACTCCTTAAATAGATTTCTCCTTGCTATATTTGGCTCATTGACTGTTATGTTCATATTGCTGTTGATGCACTAGTAATTGTTTCACTGTATTTGTTTATGTAACTTTGTTCTGCTTAGATTACTCCAATCTCTTCTTAATCTTTACACTGTCTGAACCATTCTGTCGTATATCTTTCTCTAAGATCCCACTATAACCACTGTTCCAGTAACTTACATTGCCCCTCGGTTTTTCACACTTAATGCTTTTATCAAGCCTGTGAATTAACTGATCCTTGGAGCTTCACTTTTCTGTAACCAAGCAGCAATTTCACTCTAAGTATTAAACTTACTACGTTGTTTGAAATTTCTTTAGGACTTGTGATTTTTCTCCGTGGAAATTTTGGTTATAAAGAAACACGTGTTTGATATGTTATGGCAGCATTTTCTTAACATGGTAGCAGCAAATTGCTTTGAAATTGCAACAAACAAAAGTGGATGCTGTGTTCTACAACATTGCGTCGATCATGCCCGAGGAGAAGTTAGAGATCGGCTGGTGGCCCCAATAATAGCAAATGCACTAGAACTGGCACAAGACCCTTTCGGGTTTGTTTGTTTTATTGTAAACGCAAGATCTATGCTTTACTTCTCTATTTCTAGTTTGAGGTTGATTTTCCTCAAATTCATGGCTCCAGAAACTACGTAGTACAGCACACTCTGTCACTGAAGGTGCCACGTATCACTGCAAGCCTTCTGGCACAGCTTGAGGGAAACTTCGTAAGCCTGTCCTGCAATAAGTATGGTAGTAATGTAGTGGAGAAGTGTTTGGCAGAGACCAAAGGGGAACAATCGACGCAAATAATTATGGAGATTCTTCAAAACCAGAATGCTCCTATGCTTCTTCTGGATGCATTTGGGAACTATGTCATCCAAGCAGCACTAACACATTCCAAGGTTTGAAACACCATTTGATATACAATCTGATCACTCTTTTACTTATTAGAGCTGCATTATTGTCTTGACATCATCAAAACTAGATCTTGTTTGAGTTGGTTCAATAGGTTCTTGGTCTTAATTATACTGCAAATGCAAACAAATCTTGATTTATCCATCGGTTGAAGTTCCACCTACCCATTCTGTGGAAACGAGGAACAGAGCAGCTTAAATTTTAGTGGACATAATTTTAATCTCAACAACTGGTGTTGGATGGAAACATCTTCCATTACTCCATGTTCCTGCTGATGCATATATTTTACCTAATCACTGGACTTTGAGTTGTTACGGTGATGAAATTGTACAGCCATAGTTTTGAATTAACTTTGTGTTTCCTCCCACTTGCAGCAAGGGCCGGGACATGTACATTTAGCTTTAGTACGTATGGTTCATCTCAACGCTCGGCTGCTGCGCACTCACATGTATGGCAAGAAGGTGATTGAGTGGTTCAACAAGAACAAGGGGAGCAGTACACAAATGGACTTGTATAAGTAAATGACCCTAAGCATAATCAGTCTTTCCATAACTGTGTTTTTGCTCTCGCCTCTTATTTCGCTGTGATATGTACATGTTCCATTCCTTGGTAGCTCTACCCGCAGGATTTGTCAGATGATTGAACTTAATGTTGCTTTACCTCGTACATGACATCATCTTCCTATATATCAAGTGACTCATTCCTCGTCGCTCGACTATACCATGCCACGCTTAATTTTGAGACAACTACCTTTTTCTTTTTTCAGGCAGTCTATTCCTTTCGAGTGATTACAAAGTCTGGTTTTTACGCCTTTTTTTAATAAATATTTTAAATATTAAATACATGAAAAGATTTAAAATTAGGAATTATGTACTTTTGTGGTTATTCAATTTAGGAAAAATTAGAAATTATCTAAATTTAAACAAGGGTTAATTCAAAAAAATCTCAAACTTTACTTATAGCCCGAATTTAAAAAAACGTCGACTAAATGCTCAAATTTCTATGTTTTTTGTTGGGTTAGTAGTTGCATGCATCACATGCATGTGGATGCATTCTAACATCATGACAACCCGAAAACTGCAAAATTATACATGCATGCAAGGATATGTAAAGAACATGAAATATAAAAACATTTTTACCTTTGTTTCTCCTCTTTTCTTGTTTCTTCTCCTTGTTTGGGTTGTTGCAAATATCAAACCCTTCCTTGATTATCTAAGAACACGCAAAGAAGGAAGATGAAACAATGTGTAAGGGTTTTAGAACAACAAACTTGATGAATTCAAGTAGATGTTCAAAATGGATGATAGTTCAAGGTTATCTTGCATACATGTGGATTTATACATCAATTGCATAAATTGCATAAAGATAAATCAAGAACTCTTCTCACTCTCTCTAGAACTCTTCTAGAACTCTTTCTCTATCACTTGAGTGTGTAAGAAGTGAAAGAAGCTCGTGTAAATAAGTGAGTTCGCTCGTGTACATAAGTGAAGAACTCACTTATGTACCTATTCGTGCCCTCTGTCACGATCGTGGCCTGGCTCGCCTTCGACCATGATTGTGGCCTTATGAGTCACGATCGTGGCCTGCTTAAAATGGCCATACACACTATATTTTTCATCCTATCTTTATGCGTGTGACCCTTAAGTTCCTAGTTATTTTAGGCACTTAAGTTAACTTTTAATTCAATCAAATCATGAAGGGTTTCATGATGCCAATTTGCCGGAATATAAGTGGATTAACACACGAACTCTTCGATAGTTAATTATCCAACTTATGAACCTT
>JANQAP020000159.1:291587-301755 GCA_026874005.2 Erythroxylum coriaceum
TTCTCGGAAATTAGATTCTTGTACACTGTTAAGTTAGTCACGCTTATACTCGACTACATAAAACTTATTTGTTAATCACAGTCAGTTGGAGTTTCATGATGATTAGAGACGGTCATGGATGTAAACTCGGTGAGGGATCCAGAGTACTAGACCTTCATCCGCATGTGCTATGAGATAGGCTAGCTCTAGCTCTGGTTTTTTCCTGTGCTAATTGAGGACTGAAACACCAGTGACTTGGGAAAAGAAAACATTTACAGGTCTAGGATTAGGCGTCCCATGTAAAACAGGCCAATGATAAAATGCGTGAAAAAAGGAGCCACTGCTGCCCAAAGCACGGTTTGTCTTCTTCCATAAAACCTTGACCTGTGTGTCTGCTGTGAAATTATGATGAAGGCGACCAATCCTCATCCGATGGCCGGAGTTTAATTTTACCAACCCCTTGGCATCAAGTGATTGAAAGTTGGAAACCTTCAACTCGGTTCTTTTTCACGAATTGCATGAACTCTCTCTAGTCTCTTAGAAACTTTTTTTTTTGAGTACGGGTCTTTTATGGCACGTATTTTTTCTAAAATTTATTGCTAATCATAGATATATTCTATTATTTTGTGTTGTATTTAGTATTCTTACTATAACTATTGTTTCTTTTTAATACTTATTTGAATTGTGATTTATTTTTGTATTTAGGTGTTTTTTCTTACCTTTTATATTTATTTGATTTATTTATTTATTTGACTTTATTTTTTAGATATATCTACACGTTCATTTATCATTTTGTAAGATATTTATGACATATTATATGTGGGTCTATCGGAAACAGTCTTTCTATTTAACATAGGTAATGTTATGTACTATGAGATATCCTCAAACTCCGCGCCTTAGCGAGACTGCAATTGGGTGTTGATGACGATGATTAGTTCTCAACAAATTTAAATTTTAAAAAGTTAAATTCTCAAATACTTACTTAAAATCAAAATTGACTTTAATTTACCTAAAAAAAACAGTAACCATCATATAATTTATTGAATATTATGTGCTTGTCCTAATATTTTATAATTACTTAAAAATAATAGTTATTAATTTTATGTTATAAGAAAAACAGCCTACTTAGACAAGGACCTATCTTCAATAGTTTATCATAATATTCTAAAAGAGTTATTACTTCGTGCTTAGAAATCATCACTACCTAACAAATATAAATCGAGAGGTCCTGAATCCTGATAGGTACGTTTACAATTTTGTAATTGCCCACAGGTTTGATGTTACGTATTATTGATGATACCTATTAGATGATTAAACTAAAAACTAACAATTAAAGAAATAAAAATAGAAACTTCGTTAAAATAAAGGACTAAACTAGCTAAAATTTCACAATCTCTAATGTACGTAAGATGTGACAAAGGTTGAAGTCGATATAGGAAATAAAACAACAAAAACAATTCAATTACGCGAAACGCACCTCGCAGATATTTTAATGACAAAAAGTCACATGAAAGTCTACTAATCTAATCTAAGGCAGCTGAGGGTTCACACTACATAGTACAATGGCTAAAACATACATGGGAATATTGGCGTGATTGGCGATGTGATTGGAGCAACAGTAAGCATTCGAAACAAGAAAGAGAAGGGCAGCTAAGTAATAACTGCCGAATGGAACACATTTTCAGATGAAGAAAAGGGAAGCTGTCCGCTCCTCTGCTTTTCTTCTGAATCCAGACGCAACGCAAGCTGTGTTAGATGTTGTTATGCAATTATGCCCTACTAGGATCATATGATTCATATCCCTGCATTTGCACTGCATATGACCCCATTGCATTGATGGAACGAAGATGGCGACCTTTTTCTTGAACTCTCCACCAAGATAATATTACACTACCGAAAATATAAAAACCTCTTTCAGGAATACCTCTACCAGATAGACCTTGATATTAAGATTTAAATACAGCCACGGGAAAAGAAAATCTTCTCGTGGCCCTACAACATGGCATTACTTAGTTTTGTATCTATCAATCATCTTCTATCATTGAGATTTTTTAGTTTGAATCGAAGCGACACTTGCCACATGAAAAAGGTACCCAGATTCACTGAAAATGATCCTTCTGGTGTTTTGACCTTGCTAATGGTAACTGGAAGTCATCTACCATCTCCAAGTTGAATGGAAGTCATCTACCATCTCCAAGTTGAAGTAAAAAAAAAAATTCCTAAAGAATATTAATTGTAATGCCAACCAACCCTAGAGAGTCACAAATGATGTAAAGCCAAATTTGTAGCATTGCTTCTACGTGGAAGGAGACGGAAAAGAGGCGAGTGGCTTGTCCGTTTGGCGTGATGATTGGTCGCTAGATTACGCCTGGATACTGCCGTTACCAAAATAACTAACCAACGTTTTCTTAATTGTTACCCACAACACATGTATATTATATTTAGGGTAAGACCACACCTTACCGTTGAAACCGCTGTCGAGAGAAAGTATTCGCCACTCTATTTTCTGTCAGCTACAGCGCCTTATGACAGCATCACCATAGTACCAATAAAAACTCCGGAATAAAATCATAAAAAGACCGAGAAACACGGAATTTAGTAATAATCTCCGATGGTGTGTTGGCGGCAATAATTAATTTTATGTAATCTGTTTTCCTTTTCTTTGTTTTGACTAAACAAACACTGTACAGTTCTGTTCCTATGCTTTTTCTTTTATCTTTTTTCTTACACTCTCCCACTTGCTTTTGTTTTGCTCTTTCTCATTCTTGTTCTTCACTAACACCGTAAAGAAACAAGCTTTGCTTTCATTTTGGCGGGTCTTGTTGTTACTGAGGAGTGTAGCAGAGCCATCAAATGGAGAGAAAACAAGGGTTCTTCTCGGCTCTGAAAGAGGAGGTGGTTCGGGGGCTATCGCCGGGGAGGTCACGGGCCAAAAGCCCGGCGAGGAGTGCTTCACCAATGTCGAGTCTGTTGAGGAGGAGGAAGCGGCTAGGCCGACACGTGACGCAGCCTGACCCGTTGATTGTTGCGAGATCGGCGAGCTTGAGGCCAGCGGAGGCGTTGTCACCGTTGAAGGAGGGGCCAGATCACGACGGAGAAGGTGATTCGAGGATTGAAGGGAGGTGGGGCCAGTGGATGAAGGGACAGCTTTCGAGGACGCCGTCTGTTGCCTCTTCGAATGCGTGCAAACGGTCCGATCTGAGGTTGTTGCTGGGTGTCTTGGGTGCGCCGCTTGCTCCGGTTCATGTTAGCAGCTCTGAGCCTTTGCCTCATCTTAGTATCAAAGATACCCCAATAGTTAGTATCTCTTACTCCCTCTTACTGTGACGCCTCAGTAGTTCGTCAAGCGTGTTGTATTAGTTAGAAACGCGGCCTTCGTAGTTTAAACATGTATTGACTAGTGCTAATCTCCCAAGTTCATTGCCTTCTTATGTAATTGTTTCGTCTATGTTTCTGTTTTCTTCTTATATTTGATCCAAAAAGATGATTTCAAGTGTAACTTGATTTTGGCAATGTTTTACCAAGTTGCTCTGTTCTTGTGCATGCTGATTCCAAGCTGGAACTTTCTTAAATTGCGAAGAACTAATTTCTTTCTTCAATCTTGATTTCGAAGAAACCAGTTTCTTCTTCTTTTTCGTCCTCTTCAAATTATTTTCTTCGCTTTTCAGCTTCTATAATTACCTATGGCCTCAGAGACCAACACTTTTTTCTGCCATGTATACCGTGCACCTGGGATGAATTGTAAATGTGAGGTTAGAGTTAGTTTAGACTCAGGATACGATTGATAATAACTGCCCACAAACAATAAAAAAGAGAATGGAGAATGTGGTACTTGATACTCTGCAGGTTTGAGTCAGCATTTGCCATCATGTGCACGATTCATGCAACCTGGTTGTCAATAAATGTTGATTTCCTATAGTGTCCATCCTTGTACACTTCTTCTAAAACTATTCTCCGTGCGGTTTTGTGGCAGGAAACCTCGTCTGCTCAGTATATATTGCAGCAGTACACGGCAGCTTCAGGAGGGCAGAGGCTTCAAAACTCCATCCACAATGCTTATGCCATGGGAAAAGTGAGGATGATAGCTTCTGAATTTGAAGCTGCTAACAAAGTCACAAAGAATCGGAATGCCTCCAAAGCTGCAGAATCCGGTGGTTTTGTTCTGTGGCAAATGAATCCGGACATGTGGTATGTGGAACTTGCACTTGGTGGGAGCAAAGTTCACGCTGGCTGCAACGGGAAGCTTGTGTGGAGGCATACGCCTTGGCTTGGTCCCCATGCTGCAAAAGGTCCCGTTAGGCCATTGCGTCGTGCACTTCAGGTGAAGCTTGTGTTGTGGTTCATGTAGTTTGACTATCAACATGTTTGAAAACAATTGTTTGATTGAACTTCCATTTGTTTGCAGGGTCTTGACCCAAGGACAACCGCTAGCATGTTCTCCAATGCAAGATGCATTGGGGAAAAGAAGATTAATGAAGATGATTGCTTTATTCTGAAGATATGTGCTGATCCTGCAACTTTGAAAACTAGGAGTGAAGGGCCAGCCGAGATCATAAGACATGTTTTGTTTGGCTACTTTAGCCAAAAGACAGGCCTCCTGGTTCATCTAGAAGACTCTCATTTGACCAGAATCCAAAACAATGGAGGTGATGCTGTTTACTGGGAGACCACAATCAATTCTTTCCTTGATGATTATAGGCCAGTTGATGGTATCATGATTGCTCATTCTGGGCGATCTGTTGTAACCCTTTTCCGCTTTGGAGATACATCAATGAGTCATACCAGGACCAGAATGGAAGAAGCATGGGCAATTGAGGAAGTGGCATTCAATGTTCCAGGATTGTCAATGGATTGCTTTATTCCTCCGGCTGAACTAAGATTTGCATCAGTTAGTGAAACTTGTGAACTTCCTCAGGGTCATAGCGTAAAGCCTAACGTGGCTATGGCAGCATATCACACAAAAGTTGCTGCAGAAGGCTCATAACAATGTGGTTAACAGACGGATATTAGGATGAAATGCTTGTACTACGCTATATTGAACTGCTAGGCTAGTTGTCTAGTTTATATTGGCCTGGTTGACAAGAAGTTGAACTCGTATGAGGGGGGTGTGAAGTTCTGGCATCGGGTCAATATCTTTTTGAATATGTAAATAGAGCACAGTTGTTCACCTATATTCTCGGTTCTGTATGCTTGCCTGTGTCCATGGTGAGGACTTGAAATCAAGTCGGATCTTGGATATATAAAGGGTGAAAGCTAAGAAAGGTTACCCTTCTTCCAAAGAAGTCCATAATTGCGATACCTTAAGCTAAATTTCCCATGTATTTGCAGCTTGTAAATCATTTGACATTCCCAGTTTCTTGTTCATGTTCATCATAGAAAGTGAGAAGTTAACAAGCTACTGATGAGTATATCAAGAAGGGCACTAAAATTACGTGAAAACATAGCAGGATCGTGTAACGTTAGGGGCAGAGGTATAGCCTGGTGGTCTGCCTTTGTTTGTACGTGAAGTACAAAAGAACCTTTTATGTAGCACTCGCAAGTAAACTTACAAAATTGGGAGAGACCATAGCCGACTATCGACTTGATTTTCTAGGAGTGGAGTGATCAGTGCATTGCTTCATTGAGAAAATGACGTGAAGGATCAAAATCCAATCGGTTACCTTTAAGTTGTCCCAATACAACCAAGACCAAGAATGTTTCTTGCCAGTTGCCTTCTTAATAACACGGAGTTTTGTGTGTGGTAATGAAGCATTGCGATAGTTTCAACATCCAATAAGATCAGCCCTCCAAAAAAGGTTTTCCGAAGCTACCTATAATGTACCTCGCTGGAAGCGGCTAATATCGAATTGCTAATATTGAATTCCTTATGATTGAGTACTAAATTATAAGCTTTATGGCTCAGTGTCAGCCGATGGAAATTGTCAGCAAAAATAAGTTGAAATGTTATAAACAGTTCTGTAAAACAGGATCTTTGACATTCCTAATTAAATTAAAAGAACTAAAAAATTCAGAATTGAGTTGTACTTTATCGATTGTCTACTCTTTTCTATAATTGTTTATACTATAAAACAAAAAAATGAAAAAAAAAAACGGGTTCATCGATGCGTATAAGATTGTGGTAGGTGAGTGTTGACCAGCTAAAAGAAAGAAAAGAGTTTTGAGTGATTCTTTTGCTTATAACTCGCATACTTTTCACAATGAATAGTCCCGCTTGAGCACATGATTCATTAGGTGTGATTCAAACTTAATGTTAGATGTGTTTCATTGTTGGAACCTAGGCAAATATGTCTTCTTAGACTTATTGACCAAAACTTTGATGTCACTAACTACCCTTGTTTATTTTTGTCAACATGACTATTACCTGAATATCAAATTGGAAGTTGATAAATTACCCTTAATATGATAAAAAAAATATCAGCTACACAGGTATACTAAACTAGAAATCAAAGTATAAATAGTACTTCAAAGATAAATTTCAACAAATAGGTGATAGGTAGAGAAATTAAACACCGAACCAACTTACATTTATTCATCTGAAGTCTTCCTTGTATAGGAAAATAAGCTAAAACTAATTCCTCAAAAATAGGCATTAATAAATAATAAGAAATAATAATGGGAACGAAGGCGTTTCTATGGAGGAGGATGATTTCCTAACTAGGAGTAATCACAGGAAAAGGAAGGAGCTAGAGCAGACGAGTGATTTGGATGTACAAGAGAATTCTCCGAAGAACCCCTCTTTCGCGGAAACCCTAATGGGCAATGCGAATAAGAAACAGGATGATTGTATGGTTGACGAGGAGGAGATTGGGGTTGGATCTGATAGTGATGAGTCTCAAGGGGAAGAAGATGACGATGATCGTTGTCCTACTATTCGAATCTCTAGAGAGGAGAATACTCGGCTGCGTAGACCTTGGAGAAAGCCCCTAATCATTAAGCTATTAGGGCGTACGGTTGGCTATACTTATTTGTTAAGGCGATTGAAGGAATTATGGAAACCGGTTTCACCCATTGAGGTAATCTCCATTGATAATGACTATTATTTAGCCAAATTTCATAGCTCTGATGATTTTGATCATGCTCTTTTCGAGGGGCCATGGATGATAGCGGACCATTACCTAGCTGTTCGTAGATGGTGCCCGGATTTTGATCCTTTTTCTGCCATTTTACAACACCTAACAGTGTGGGTTCGATTTCCTTCTCTTCCGATTGAATATTTTGATGAAGCTATCCTGAATAGAATTGGTGAGAAGGTTGGCACTCCTATTCGTATTGATCGAAATACGAGTTCTACTACTCGTGGACATTATGCTAGGATGTGCGTGGAAATTGATATCACCAAACCTTTGTTATCAAAATTTCGGCTGAAACGAAGGGTTCGACGCATTGAATACGAGGGGTTACATATAGTTTTCTTTGGCTGTGGTAAATATGTCCATGTGAAGGAGCAATGCCATGCAACGGAGCAGGGTGATGATCCTCTCGGTAATGCTCCACTGGTAACTCAAAATAATGATGGGACTGTGCGACGGGAGACACAGTTTCTCGCGAAACAGGATGTTCCTCCGACAGTGGTGGATGATTTTGGGGACTGGTTGTTAGTCTGAAAGGAAAAGCAGAAGCATCTTTCGCGCTTAATGGGAAAACAACAGGGTCAGTATGGGAAGTCAAATACTCAGCCGCACAAGGACGATCTCATTCGGCCTATGGTGGAGACAAATGTTAATAGATTCTCATCCCTTGAAAATTTTGAGGAACAAGAAAGAGACGATGCTAGGGAGATGCCGGGGCTAGTTAGCACAGAAAACCAACCAGTGTCTCGCCTTGCTCCTGGTCTTAAGGCTAACAAGACTAAATTGGAGACTAGACCCAAGGTCGCAAAACAGATGGGTGTGGCTTCAGTAATGGGAAAGGGAGGAGCAAATCCTAAGGGTCAAACTTCGGGGTCGACAGGAGGGAGTACTTCTTGACAAGCTGCTGCTGAAATCGAGCACACGGTGGTGTTGGGCAATAGAGCGAACCCGCAGGGAATTAAATGGGTGGTTGCCAAAGGAACTGATGGTATTGGGATTGCTAGTGATTGTTTGGCGGGACACCAACCATTAGGCCACTTTAACAATCCTTCAATTCCTCACTCTTCAGGGCCAAATATTGGTGATGAACAACAGGTTGGGGATTGTGGGCAGGATATGGATACTGAGATGATTGTTGCCAAAACTATAGTGGAAGAGCATGGTTTTTACGTAGAAAAGACGCTGAATTTGAGTGAGTCTCCTTTAGAGATGAATACTGCTTGACCAGTTTTGTTGGTTCATGTGTCCGTGTTTTGTTTTTTCTCTTTAAGCTTAGTTTTGTACATGATCATAGTGACATGGAATTGCCAAGGGGCGGCTTCGCCCAATTTTACCATAGTCTTTTTTGAGTATAAGAGATCCTTCAAGCCTGATGTTTTTTGTCTACTTGAGCCGAAGGTTAGTGGGTATCAAGCTGATGTTATTTGTGGTAAGCTTGTCTACGACAATTGGTTTCGGGTAGAAGCTGTTGGGTTTAGTGGCGGATTGTGGATTCTTTGGTCTCAGCATATTTTTGACCTGCTTGTTGTTAACACAGATCCCCAAAGTATTACTTGCCATATTACTAATAGGAGCGGCCAACGGTTGGTTTTTAATCTTATTTATGCTAGTCCGAGTGTTATGCTTCGCCGAAGCTTATGGGAGACTCTGAACGTTGAAGATGATGCTGCCCTCGTGGGTTGGCTTGCGATGGGTGACTTTAATTCTATAACCTCGTTGGAGGAGCAGGTTGGGTATTCGACCTTCAATATCCAAGGTTCCAATGATTTTAATAGTTGGATTTTTGATAATTCTCCAATGGATTTACCATTTTCGGGGTGTCCGTTTACATGGTGGAGGAGGCACAGTAATACTGGGTTGAAGATGGCTAGACTTGATCGCTGCTTAGTGAATGAAACCTGGCGCCTCAACTTTCCAAATGCAAAGCTCATTCATCCAACTAAGATTTACTCTGACCATGTCCCACTTGTCCTTAACTTGGACTATGTTGAGGTTGTTAGGCCATTCTCTTTCCGCTGCCAGCTTGCATGGTTTACACATGCTAATTTTATTCCTACGATGCAGCAAGAGTGGAAGAAGGGAATTGGTTTGAGGGATAAGTTGGAGCAGGTGGCTGTATCATTAAGGAGATGGAATGTATCTACCTTTGGTAATATTTTTCACAATAAGAAAAGGTTGGTAAAGCGTCTTGAAGGAGTCCAACGATTGCTTGCCTCGGTACGATCTCCAAATTTGGTTAAATTGGAGTATAATTTGAACAATAAACTTCAGGATGCTCTTTTGCGAGAAGAACTGTTTTGGTTCAAAAAATATAGGGAGGAATGGATCGTTTCGAGGGAGAGGAATACAAGATTTTATCATCTATCGGCGACGATTCGAAATAGAAAACAAATGATTACTCAGCTTAAAAATACAGATGGAGTCTGGATTACGAATAAGGAAGCTTTGAAGAGTATGGCTCGAGATTTTTTCAAGACGCTTTACACGGCTGAACTAGATGAGAACTTAGTTATCTTAGATCCTTCTACTCGTCCCCTAATTGATGCCAGCTTGTTGGTGGAATTGGATAGACCGTTTACTAAAGAGGAGGAGTTTCAAGCTGTGTCTCGTATGCAGGCCTCAAAATCCCCTGGGAAAGATGGATTCCATGCGGGCTTTTATCAGAAACTTTGGGGAATTATTGGTGATGAGGTGGCTCATTTCGTTATTGATGTTTTGCATGGAGGTTCTTTACCTGACAAAATTAATGAGACCTTATTGTTTTTGTAATGTGAGCTATAAGATTATTACTAACACGTTAGTCAATCGTTTGAAGAAGGTGTTGCCTAGGTTAATTGGACCTGAACAATGTAGTTTTGTACCTGGACGTCAGATTGTAGACAATATTGTGGTATATCAGGAGGCTTTGCACACTATGAGGCGGACTAGGAGAACGAGAGGTTACATGGCGGTCAAGATTGATTTAGAAAAGGCATATGATCGCTTGAACTGGAATTTTATTGAATGGGTTTTGGGAACAACTGGCTTATCGGAGCGATGGATTGACAATATTATGAAGTGTGTGAGTTCTAGCACTATGTCAGTTTTGTAGAATGGTGAGCAGTTGGAAGAATTCTCCC
>JANQAP020000159.1:319555-335083 GCA_026874005.2 Erythroxylum coriaceum
TTAATAATTTCATGTCTTATTAATCCTATGACTAGGGATTATTTAGATACTAACATAATTGCACATGATAAGAATCTCATTATCGTGATCTCATCATGATTTTCTTCATGCTATGTTTTGTATCATAGACTTTATTAATTCAATTTAAGATCAATATCAATTCATATATAAATGAATATCAAATTAATGAAAAAATCCTTTTACTTTATTAATCAAAATAAAGTTTGTATAAAAGTGCTAAAGGTGATTGCCTTTAGAGTACTACTCTAACAGCTTTAGTGTAGCTTTTCTCCACCAAACCTCAAAATTTCATACCCACTACCTTAAAAGTGTGATAGTGTTGGTAATAAAGGCTTAATACCATAATTGTTGTTCGCCATCTACTTTGTTTTAAAAATCAAAGTATATATGTTAATAAAAATACAAAGTCTATCTTTAATATCAGATGCTAAAAAAAAGGCAGTTAAACAAGTATACTAAACTAGCAATCAAAGGATAAATAAAATTTAAAGAGACATTTCAACAAACAAGTGGTAGCAAGGAAATTGATCACTAAACCAACTTATATCTATTCATCGAATCCCTTCGTTAGATAAGCAAATAAACCAAAATTGACTCCTTAAAGATAGGCATTAAAAAATAACAAGAAAAGCCATGATCATAGTAACTAAAAAAGAAATATTAGCTAAAAATAGGAAGAAGAATTGACTATGACTTTTTTAGCAAGAGTTTATTCTGAGAAGGATAATAAGGAAAAAAACTCAAAAATTTCTATATAAATATCTAACTTCATAACCTCATATGGTAATGTAGTGATTGTATCAATAATTAATGTCAAAGTTGTGACGTCATGATCTATAATTACACATATTTCATATAAGGTGAAGTCTTTAGTCAATACGATGTACTTTAAATTTGGGGTTTCCTATTTTTAATTCAAGGTATCATATATAAGACTAAGAACGATGACATAATTGGATGAGTAAATGAGCTTATTGAAAAGACAAATAAGAGAGGCACAATCTTCAATAGGAGTGAGGGAATTGAAAAATGAGAATTAGAGTTGGTTAAGGGGGTTAGGACTAGGGTTAGGGTTAAGGTTAAGGTTAGGGTTATGGTTACCGTTATGAATGGAGAGTTTCTCAATGAACAAAAATTTGACCCATCGCTAGGAAAGATAAGTGGCAATAAAGTAGATGGAGGAAGAAGAGAGGGAAGAGCCTTACCTCTTAAGGTGGTGACTTTGCCTTTACCTTCATCATTGTTTACATGTACAAAGAAGTAGAGAAAGAGAGAGTGAATGAGTTTTAATTATTATCTTATGGTAGAAATAAGAGAAATAATATCATTTGGTCTTAATGGGATCAATATGAGAGAGTTATAAGCAAAAAGGCCATACTCAAGCTCTTCTCATTCTTTCAGTTAGCCAACATTTGTCTGACACACTCTCATAAACATCAATGAAAACTTATTTTTTTTTCTTTACTTTTTATTTTGATTTTGATATTGTGAACTATTGTAAAGAAGAGTAGATGACTAATATAGAGAAAAAAGAGTGAGGTGGGTAATAAACATAAAGAAGAAGATCTATCTGACCTCTGTAAGTGTCAGCATTCACAGGTTCCGTTAACTACATTATCAAAATATTAATGGAGACAACATTTTGAATTGAGTGGTATGAATTTTAGAAGTTCTAGAATTAAATTGAAAACTTTAAAAGGTTGGGTGCATAATTGAAAAATCTTAAAAGCTTTGATACTTGTGAGTTCGTAATCCCTAAAATTTTATATCAAAACTAAATCAAATTGTACTATTGACTTTAATTTGGTGCGATTTTGAATAATTTGTAGTATTCAAATTGAGAATTGAACTAAAATTTATCAAACTATTTTTAATTAAATTGAACCAAAAACTAAATTTTATGTGTTATTATATTGTCTGTTTAAATATTTTGTATATTTAACTTCAATAAGTTTAATCATTTAAAGTCTTGAATTTAAGGTAACAAATTTTCTAATTTTTGCATTGCCTAAAATTTTGATTAAAATTTTGAAGAATAAAGAAAAGTTAAAATCAAAATAAAGAAACAGTAAGAGATATCAGGTTTTTTTTTTTCTTATTGGAGGCTCATCTCTTTCTTCATTCTACCATATACCTTAGCTTTTTTCTTTTTTTAAATAAGAAATTGTTACTTTCTTGGAAACCTAAAATCCATTTCTATCTTTCGATTCTATACTTCTTAAGTACTAGTTATTGTCAAGCCTACCTTGATTTAAGAATTAGAAATATAATTGACCTCTTACACTTTGTGATTATCTTGGTCCTATTGTTATCTAGTTATTATATGCGCATGTTTGTAATTCTTTAATGACTTTATGTATCATAGAGTTATATGGTAATAATGGCTACTTCTATTATATAATTTGGTTCCTTTTAGTACACGTAGTGATTATGTTACTGTTTATTATGATTTATCATGTATGTGAGAACGAAACATGAGAATCACATTAAGTTTGAAGGCATGTCTCTAGTAAAATTTTTGCTCACTTGTTTACCTATCAATTTGTTATCAGGTTACATTGATATTAAAGTAATCAATAATATATTACTGACATTGAAGTGTCTAGATGCACTATCTATATCCAAGTATGATAGTGTGATAAATTTGTCTGATTCAATGACGAATAACTTGAAATATTTGCAATCTTTAAATCTTCTAAGAATGCTCATTTCCCTAAGATTATGATCAACTTTTATCATTTGCAAATATTGAATTTTATGTAGATTTCATGATTTAATTGTTTTACTTGAATTAGTTGATAACTTGAAGCATCTGTAACATTTGAATCGTCATGAAATACCTATCAAGATATTATGTCAATCATTTAAATGTTTCTATACTTTGTAAATTTTAATCTTGCATTGGAGCAAGGACGAGCTATATTGGAGTAGTAATCAAAGAATTGCAAGTTGTAAAGTATTATAGTTATGAACTTTAGTTGCAATTTGATTCATCATATTATCTTATTTCAACTGTTAAATATTTAGATTTAATTTCACATTGTAGTTTCAAGTTGCAACATATCCTTACTTTTAAATCTCTTCTTTATCACTACTATCTACCAAGAGCTGTAAGAAGTATAATCTAAGACTGACCAATTGTTCTTGCTAATAGGACTTTGTGTTGAGCCTCTTTAATTATTGTAAAAGGTGCAAGTCATCATTTTTAGAAGTTCTGGAAAGCATTAAACAGTTTAAGAAATTGTGATACAGCTCTGCAATCTTTTATTGCATGTAGTCTTATAGATGATAGATGTGAGGGTATTGGATTTTTGTTCTTATTCTTGCAACAAGTGTATGATCCTTTGGAGATCTTTAAATTCCTAAGTTGGAATGGACCACGTGTACAATCCTAATTATAAATATGTAAAAATATTCTTTATTTTTTATCATGGGCCTTGGCTTATCTTTTGCATTTTTACCTTCTTACACCGAAAATTTCAACATGTAGTCACAAGGTAGGGACAGAGGCAGAGGCCAGAGGCCAATATATGTAAGGCCTCATACATCAGCATCCAGTTCTAATAAGCCCCAGCTTTGCAGTACACCTGATCTTTCTCCGACATTGAACCTAAAACTTGGGTGGTTAAAGCAACTCAAAATCGAAAATAAAAAGATCACGCTTCAATTCATGCCTCTTCCGAAACGCAAACCTGGCAGAAACAGGAGAAATATAAATGCTTTGGTGTGACCGGACCCCGAATATGGTCTTCATCATCATGAGCTTTGGAATCAGCACCTTGAGCTCCCACGCTGGTAGTACATATTCATAATAAACAAAAGAATCAATTCATCATATACGCATAATGATCAGATCCTGGACTGAGTTCGTGATAAAAATACTACAATGGTGAGTGTACAAGTACTCTAATGAACATAATTTTTAATACTGATGACCATTATATCATGCAACTATAGGACGGTTGCTTTCGTGCTTTACAGCTCCAAATGTAAGTTTATACGGTAGCTGCACATTCTTGAGACTTTAAATATTCGTACTTGACTCTGTTAAATCTATCTTCGAACTTCTATTAATTCCCAGCATTTGTAGTCATGCTGTCGCTATTATTTTTAAGGCTACAAAAGTTGAGGAATATTAAGGGACCACATCCTGCTTCTGTGGTCCCTTATTCCCTTTGTAGCACATTTGATGCACATTTCTTAAACATTTTCATGGGCTAGAAGAGGAAGAATCAGGGAAAAGTGCAGGATAGAAACTGAGGGGTTAGATTGCTAGATATATCTTTATCATGTTTGTCTTTGACTTCTAGGTACAATAGCGTCAGATGTTATACAAGAGATAAGAGCAATAGTAAATCTTTTGGTTAAAAGAAACGAAAAGATAAAAATCAAAACGTAGATTCTATTAGACATTATCACAGATGTGCATACCAGAGCAGGAAATTGTGTAATCTTTCGGTTGTGCGAAATTTCTAAGATTTGCTTTATAGCTTGCGTTACCTTTCCCCATATAAGACAAAAGCAATTGTGGCCAAAAGGAATTGGAAAGTGAAAAAAGTGAAATGGAAGTGGTGACAAGGTGGTCCAAATAACGACTAAAAAGTCCAACTATCTAGTGGTAGATTCTGCCATTGCAAATGGAGAGAAAAACAAAACAATGGTAGTCAGGTTAACCTACCACAGAAATGGATTCATTCTATGGAGAATCCCATTGATGAATAAAGTTCGGATACTTTTATCTCTGTTAGGCTTCAAGGCCCCAAAGCTTTTGCCTCAGTTACCTTTACCTCTGACTCTAATTTAATGAATGTGAAATACGCATTCTTACGCTCCAAGATGAAGGAAGTATAGCACTCTTGGACTCTTCCTGGAGATTGGATATGTGAGAAGTCTCAGAACTGGTATATGTTTACCCACTATTTAAAAGTTCAAAACTATGAAGTCTAACCTTTCTCCAGGAGAAAAGCCACACCTTCTCATATCTAATATGCTTCTAATGAATTTTGACCGTTTAAATTATGAAAACTTTTCATGCGCCGCTAGCGCTAGGTGTCACTCCATAACCAGGCCACCCACCCACTTTCCATTTTCATGCCGTATCTTTATTTAATCTTTCGATCTTTACACATAAAGCGGGTCGCCTAACCCTAACTAAATACAAAAACCCTAAATCCATTCTCTCTTTGCCTTCTAAACTATGGATTTCCTGAACAAAAAGGAAAAGACATTCCCCACCATTACTGCTTTCAGTACTATGACAAATTCTGGTACTATGAATGTGGAGAAGAGTTGCAGTGACCCTAGTTGCTTCTTTTGTAGCCTCAAAGAGCCAGAATCGTCTGTCAGGAGAGCTGGTATAGCACGTTGTTTTAAGAAAATGCCCTTCAGAGACAACCAAGATGATGTTTTGGTGCTTAGTCGACTATGGAACATAGCTATGACGCAACCAAATGATCCAGAGCTTCCGTCCCTTGGCATCTTCGATTGCATGGCGCGTATGATCCAAAGAAGCATTAATGATAGACGTTGGCTTCTCAGGGATCAAAACATATATACCCCTTATTATGCAGCTCATGTGATAGGCTCCTACACCATGCACAAGTTTGAGTTTGCAGAGAAAGCCGTTGAATCAGGTGTTATAGCTCCATTATTGGGGCTTTTAAGAGGAAATATCAGTTGGGTTGAGCAAAGAGCTGCTGTTCGAGCACTTGGTCACCTGGCTAGCTATGAAAGAACATTTAAAGCTGTGACATTGCATGAAAAAGAACTAGTAGAATTAGCAATGAAGATTGCTTCTACTTGCCTTGAAACTGTGTACCGTGAGTTTGTAGGCGTGAAGGATGCAAACAAGAGGTTGAAGTACCATCGTAACTTGCTTACAAAAGGAGTTGAAGGGTTAGAAACGGAAAACAGAAAGGCTGAGGAATGGGCTAGCCAACTCCAGTGCTGGTCTCTCTACCTATTGAACTGTTTTGCTTCCAAAGGTAGGTCTCTAAGTCTCATTTGTAGACGTGAGTTTCTCAGAGACTTGGCTGAAATGTGGGGTGGATTGGTGAACCGCGCATCACCTGCAGGAGTTGGGCTTATTAGAATCTTATGCTACAGTAAAATTGGAAGAAAAAGCATCGCTGAATGTAAAGAAGTTATAAAGAATCTCTGTAATCTCTCGAGATCTTCAGATGATTGGCAGTACATGGGCATCGATTGTCTCCTACTGCTTCTCAAAGACCAAGATACCAGGTACAATGTTATAGAGATTGCAACTTCGTTTCTCGTAGATTTGGTAGATCTTCGAAGTCTTGGTGAAAGATCAAATGTTGGAGAAAAAATTACAAAAGCCCTTCTTTTAGATTATGAACAAAACAAACTTAAGTTAACTATGAGCAATAAAGTTCACAAATTTTTAGAAGAAATATGGGATCTGAAAGTGGAGAAGAGGAAAAAGGAGAAATTGCTGTCTGATGAAAAGGTTGAAGAAAGAAGGGTTCTGGTGGGGCTGATAAAACAAGAAGCAAATCACATGCTTTTGTTAGGGGATATAGAAGAATCACTATCGAAGTACACTGAAGCATTACAGATATGTCCATTAAGATTAAGGAAAGAAAGGATGATTATTTACAGCAACAGGGCTCAGTGTCACTTGTTGCTTAGAAACCCTGACGCTGCCATAAGCGACTCAACTCGAGCTCTTTGCCTGTCAAATCCCGCAAACATTCACAGTAAAAGCCTTTGGAGGAGATCACAAGCTTATGACATGAAAGGATTGGCTAAAGAGAGCCTCATGGACTCCATAATATTCCTCAACAGCTGTGTCAACAGTGGACCAACCAAGCGAGTGAAGATCCCGTATTATGCTGCATATATGATCAGCAAACAGATGGATGCCACGTGGCTTTTTGCCAGTGCCAAGTCAAACGTATCAAGCAATCAAGTTGGTCAAGAACTAGAGTGTGATGAATTGCTTAATATTATGATGGATCGAAGAGGATCTGTCTCAGGTAAGTTGTATGTATTAATCATGAAGCAGAAATTACGAAATGAATGTGGATAATTTGAATATAGAATTGTGAGATGTCCACTTTTCCTTAACATTTTCAGGTTTGTATACTATAACAGAAGAGCCTTTCGTTGGAAAAGAAGAGAGCAGGAGAAAGCTGGAAACAGCAAGGAGGAGAAAAGCACCTATCGTGGCTCGATCTATGTAATGGAAGAAGAAAGTATAATACAAAAGCGTAAAGCGTTTTTGGCCACCGGATGTTCATGTGTATTGTGTTCGTTAATGTGATTGAAAATTTTGGCCACAGGCAGGTTTGTAGTTGCAGAATGAAACAATGATGCGTTGACTTCGAAAGTCCAACAACACACTGGAAGTCATATCACCACAATGTTCTTTCGCATGTCTCGTTAAGAATGGACACCTGATATTTTCTGATTCAATGCTAGTAAGTGACGGAAGGAAATCATCTGTTACAAACCAGTGTCAAACTATATCATCCACAAATGTCATTTATTTATTACAAAGTCTGTGGATGAGGTTATTGAGAACAGGGTTGGAACTGGAAAAACGGTACAGACAATTTGGCTCCGTAAGTGACTGCTTGGAGAACTGTATTATTTAAAACTAAAGCTGTTAAAATTTACAAGGAAAAGTGATAGTAAAAATTTTGTGCGAAGAACAGAAGAGCAATAGAAAATATAATTTGCCCTTGCCTCATCAGAGGTTGCATCTATCATCTATATAACCCCTCCAATCATCTTGCTTGGACAGGGAGCCATTAAACTTTCTTTCATAAAAAGGTTTTCATATAGGAATTTAGTACTGATATCCTCTCATATTCTCTATCAACATATATGCTTTTTACCAAAATATTCTATTGTTAGAAAAAAAACGTTAAAAGGTTCCAAATAAATTCGTATAAAAAGCAAACCATCATGTTGGCAGCAGTGATTACTTGAACGTAACTTTCCTTGGAGAATCTCAGTCCAGTCTCTGAACTGAGCATGCGAGTTGAGGGCACCAAAAAAGGGCCATTGCTAAAAGCCTAAAAACCCTCGTAGCCTTGGACTTTTTGGTAAGTTGAAATGTCGCAATCTAATACTTCAAAGTATTTTGGAAACAATGGTGAGCTACGAGTGCAGCTCCATAGGCCAGGTTAGGCAGATTTACACCAACATTATAACTATATACAGACAAAATGCATCGAACAAGGTGTCTATTCTATTTTCAGTGACTTAAATTTGTACGCTCAAAACATTAATTCAAAAACCTTAAATACATAATTCTCTTAATATAAAACATATATAAGTAAATTTAATAAAATCAACATCTAGCAAACCTTTGAAATAATCCCTTGACTCTTTCTTGTTTACAAATACCTTTTGATAAATTATTTTGCATATGTTAGCCTGTAAACATTAATAAGTAGGGAAAGAATAATTTATGTTCTTTAGAATTTAATTTGGTAGATCTATCACACAATCGAGTGAACAATTATGATTATTTAAGTATTATTTATTTATTAAGACTTAAATATAAATAATTTGTTAGTCCAATATTAAATTATATTTTAATATTCTTCCATTTAGTCTAATAATAAAATAATCATAAAATTAAATAGCATAACTTCAAATGCATGAAAATTAAGTTTAATATAAGTAACTTTATATGAGAAAATAACAAATAAAAGTTATGACAGTTGTGCAACATACTTCCTTTTGTATGCTTCAACATTTGCTATTTACCATACCAAGTCAATAAATAATACGAGATTAGTATCATCATAAATAAGTGTCATTCAATGTTATAACCTGAATAATCATATCTACAGTCACAATGCATAAGTTGCGACTGCATGCAAAACTTACCACAAAGTCCGCTTCCGTAATGGATGAAATAGTGATAGACTATTTAGTATTTTCCATGATATTGTTCATTTGCTAAAAAAATAGATAACTAAATATGAATTTTTTCCATTCAAGATACCTATAAAAATCTAAATTCAAGCACCTATTCACTTTTAAATGATCATTTCTTGAATATATGAAGCTGTATTTCTTAGTTCTTTACAAGTACCATGATACTTTCTTTGTAACTTTTCAATGAACAATTCCAAGTTTACTTTGATATTTATCTAACATTCTAACTATAAAACTAATATTCAATCTTTTACATATTGCACATATATTAAACTGCTTACAACTGAAGTACAAGGAATTAATTACATCTCTTTTTGTTTTTATAATATTCTTTGGATATTATATGAAACTAAAATTTACCTTTTGAATAAAAACAATTCCTGCTAAACACTTTTTCATATTAAATCTCTCTAAAATTCTTTTGATATAAACTTTTTAAGACAATCATAATAATTATTGTAATCTATTACAAAAATTTCAATTCCTATCATATATGAAACATATCTCATATCTTTCATTTCAAGATTCGTAGAGAGAAAATATTTGTCTCATCTAACATGTACAAATCATTAGCAATTAATGAAATATCATCAACATATACAATTAAGAAAACAAATCTATTCCACCCTGATCTTTTAATATATACACTGATTAATTGTGTTTTCTTAAAAATTAAAAGACATTATAATATTGTTGAATTTAAGATATCATTGTTGAGAAGCTTGTTTAAGTTTATATGTTGACTTTTTAAGTTTACATGTCATTTGATATTTTGTTAAGAAACCTTCAAGTTGATCTATATACAGTTTCTCTTCAAAATCCACATTAAGCAATGCTATTTTCACATCTATTTGGTGTAACTTCAAATCATATTAAGCCACCAATGTCATTATAATCCTTAATGAATCTTTTTCTAAAATAGGTGAAAATGTTTTTTTATAATTGATATCACATTTTTTGGTATAATCACTGACAACAAGTTTGCTCTTATGTTGTATAACATTGTTATTTAAGTCATATTTTGTTATGAAAACTCTTACCTAACTTGCTTAAAACCTTCTGGAAATTCAGCAAGATCCAAAACTTTGTTATCTTCTATGGATTTTAATTTATCTTTATTGGTATCGATCCATTTTTTAGACTTTGCACATTTTATGAATTGTGAAAATAAAACTAGATATTTATTGATTCAAATATCAATATTTGACTTTTGTAAATAAACTACATAATCATTTGAAATTATTCATGTACAATAGGTGATTATGAGTTAGTTCATTATAAGTGTATTCCTTTATTCAAATATTATTTATTACTATCTCAATTTTTATCAATTAAACAATATTTGGAATAACTATAGATTAAGAAGCTTTTTTGGATAAAGGTACATTTACCCTTATTTCTTAAGTATCCATGTTTTGTCGATCATTACTTCCATTAATTTCGTCATTCGTAAGAAATCTAGCATTTTCAATTTCACAATTTTAAGACTATGATTTGGACAATAAAACCTAATTTCTTTAGATTTTTCTAGATAATATATAAAGTAATCATTAATCATTAAAGAATCTTATTTTTTTCATGTGGATTACAGATCCTTGCCTATAATTAGTAAAGAGTTACTTATCATACTCCTAACCATATTTATCAATATCCTATTATGCTTTGTGTCGCAATGTTTGGTTGAGGTGTGTTTAACATAGTATACTATACATACATGTTATGTCTTTTAAGGAAATTTGCAAATAGACCTGTACATTATCCCGAATCATTATATTTTCCATAGTATTCACTCCCTTTATCATACAATTTTTGTCTTTTTGTCTAATTAACTTTCACAATTATGTATACCTTAAGAGCATCCACTATTTGAAATGTTTTTCTTAAGCAAACATAAACATACTATGGTAAGTCATCAATAAAGATAATTAAATATTTTTCTTTACTAAAATATAGAGTATTAAAAGGTTCACAAATATCAGTGTGTATAATCTAAAGAAGTTAAGTGCTTCTTCTGACTCTTTTCTTATTATATTTGTCTTGCTATCCTTTATTGCAATCTATATATATAGTTAGATTAGTAAAATCTAAATTTGAAAGAATCTTATTCTTTTCTAATCTTTCCAATCTTTCTTTGAAAATATAACCCAAATGTCTATGCTACAAGTGAGAAACAAATTTCATCTAACATACTGCATTTGATTCTAACATTACTATGAACAATAAAGAAAGATTTAACAAATTTATTATCAAGTTTTAATTTATATAACCTTGTCCAAAATTTTCTTTAAGGCTAATAACATCAAATTTTGAAGCATAAATTAGGTTCATAGAAATTAAAGGTGCATAAAGAGTTTCCAAAATATCTAGTTGATGACCAAAATTTAAGATCAAATGATAAGTCTTTACACCTTTTACTGCAGCCTTCATACGACTATCAAGCCATTAAGAATTAAGAGAAGCTTCACCTAATTTTGACTCAAAACATATGTTAATATAATATTTACCTTCCTTTTTGAACCAAGTCTTACATTTAAGGCAATCATTTTATCTATGTCCAACTTTCTTACATAATTACATTTTTTTACCTTTATTCCTTTTGATCTCATAGCATTCCATTAACCAATATGGATAATTAACATTTTATTTATTCAAGCATGTCATCATCATAGTATTACCATTATAGTGACTAAAAAACAATAAATACAAATTTATGCATAAATAATAGATCTTATTTTAATACTATGCATTTATAAAATAATAATGTGGAAGTTTGAGAAATGTAATTAAAATATTATCCTAAGGATCTGACATTCTATTGCATAAATTCCTTGATATTTTTCTCTTTATTTTATTTTAATTTATAGTAACAACCATTTCTTTGTTTCTTTTCTCTTTAAAGAAATCATATAAAACAAACAAACGCTTAAAACAATTAAGGACAAATCACAAAACTCTTATGCTATAAATCTAAACACATAACTAGTTATCATTTTTTGTTAGATAACCATCAACTATGAAAAATACATCTTAAATGGTTGAATAGTAAATTAGATATATAAGAAGTTAGCAATAGTGACCCATTAAAAAAAACTATGAAAACCCACTAAGGACGTAAAGGAATAAACATTAAAATCCTAAAAACTAGATAAAAGATCTTCAACAAAATAAGATTATGTTCCTAAAGGCCTAGGGTTCCCTTTGTATGTAAACTTTATAGTTGGAACAAAGAGGAAACTCTTGAATGGTTATTGTTGTATAAGGGTAGATGTGTTTGCCTTTATACGAAGGCTCAAGGTGAGAGGGATAAAGAAAAAATTTTATGAACATAAATGAAAAAATTATATGTTCAAAAATATTGCTTTGATACCACTTGTAACTTAAATTTATATAGGCAAAATATTAATCACATAATCTTGAATACATAGTTTTTATAATATAAAACATTTAATACATACTTGAAATTTTTGATAAAATTGACATGTCACAAACTCTTGAAATAAATTGATTCATCTCACTTAACCCTTCTTATTTACAAACGTCTGTTGATGAATTATTATGCATATGTTAAGTGTAAATCCTAATAGGTAGGAAAAGAACCAATTTATATTTTTTTAATGTAGTATATCTATCATATAACAGAGTGAACAATTAAGATCATTTAGTTGTTTAATTAGTAATTGGACTTTAAAATAATTAATTAGCCTAATATTAGATCTTATTCTAACTTATCATCCAAACTTTCTGCTTTCTTTCTTCTTATGCATATCCTTGTTTATTAAGATATTAGCCATATGTTGTTCAAGTTTTACATAGGTATCCCAATAGAGTCAAGTTTTAGACATTCTCAACTAACTCTTAAAGGTCAAAAAATATATCATATAGTTTCATTTTAGGCGAAAAGTGCATTTTGAAACCTATTATTTTCATCATAATATAACTTGAACTTTAACGCTTTAGAGCATTCAATTTTAACTTTAATGTTTTTAAAATAGACACAAAAATTTAAATAGATAACAAATTCAAAAGTGTCTACTTTTGGATTTTTTAATTTTGCACAAAACTTTCTAAAATTTTTAATTTAGTAACTAACCTTTCAAAATTCATATTAATTAGGTCAAATTGTTATTTTTGTTGACATGACTAATAGATAAAAAACCACGTAGCATTTAATGGACATGTCACATCAGTAAAGATAATCTTTTAACCTGATTTATACAAGTTTTAAAAGATTAGTCACAAAATTGAAAATTTTAAAAAGTTTGACACTAAATTAAAAATATTTTAGAAGTTTAGGCATTATTTAATCTATTATCTCAAAATTAAACAAAGTAAAGTCTTTTTAATATTTTTAATCAGTAAGTAGGCCTTATTGCCACGTGTATGACATGTAGCATAATAGGGCTCATATAACTTATTTTAAAATTTTAATTATAGTTTTTAATTAATTTAATTATTTTGTATATTAATTGATTGTAAATATTAATTATTAATAATTGTATAAAAAATCCTAATCTACTAAATTGAAGTAGAATTATTAATTTCCAAATCTATGAAAGCCTAATTTCAAGTTTTCATATCTCTCCTCTCCTTAGTTTCTTTTGGATTTTCTAGTTGTTCCTCTCTTTCTAATTTCTCTTTCTTTAACATATTACTTATATTCAACAATCATGAAGGTTTGCACACTAACATTGAAAAGATAAAAAATAAATTTATAACGTTAAGATAGAATTTAAGTTAATATTAAACATTTGTTTTCTGGATAAATATAACTAAGTTTAGAATAAGTAAAATGTAGGTTTATCTAAATAAGATATACTTTTTAAGTAACAAACTAATTTCACAACAATCCCCTACTTATTTCAAAAGAATAATTAAGTATTGTTAGATTAAAAATTAGTGTGCAATAACTCAAATTTGGTGTCCTATGGACTATGAACTAGAGACTGAACTTGATATGTCTCAACTCATAAAACTATCGTAAAATGTTAAGTTCCTATGAATCGAAATCCTATATTGTAAATTGTAGTTCTTATTAGTCATATTACACCCTCACCATATCTACTATTCACCGTGTGTTTGTGCTAGTAGGCCATGCGTTCTCCTGACTATTCATGGGTGCTTTAGAGATTAGCCAAATTCTCATAGGAATGGCTCCATTCCACCCTTGTATAGGTGATTCCATTTAGTGTATACTATAGCCAAATATAGCACCCATAAAGGATATGCGGTTCATTAAGAGCTTAGCTCATCCTCATTTAAGTTGCAGTTTAGCACTAATCACATATCATATGAGGGATATAAATATTTGATAATGCCTTTCAAAATCAATCAATGACTTTGTTATTACCTGTATGAACCTAATTTATGGGATCACCATTCACATAAGTTGGATTACCTTCATTATTGATATCTTAAATTGGCTTTAGTCCCATTCCCCTTGATGTTTCAAATATTTGTTTCTTTCCTAATGGTTTAGTTATAGGATCAGCCAATTTCATTTATGACTTTACATAATCATTGGATATAACTCCATCTTTAAGTAGCTGCTTTAACACTTCTTATCTTAAACGAATGTGTCTATTTTTCATTAAAATTTTTATCTTTTTACAATGCATACACACGAAAGGTGTTGGTTTTATTCCTAAAGGAATATTTTCTAATAAGTTTCTTAACCATTCTACCACATTTTTAGCCAACCTTAAGGCCACAAATTCTGATTCGATTTGTTAACTTAGCAATAATAGTCTATTTGATTGACTTCTAAGTTATAGCACCTCCAATAAGAGTAAATACATATCCATTAGTAGATATTATCTCATTTGAATCAAAGATCCAGTTAGCAACATTGTAGTAATATAGCAAGAAATACACTATACAAAATACCATAATTTATGGTACCTCTCAAATATTTTGTTGGTCTAATTAAAGCAACCCAATGATCACAGTTGGGATTATGAGTATACCTACTTAGTCTGCCTACAACGTAAACTATATCAGATTGTCTACATTTCATTAAATGCATTAGACTCCTAATAATCTGAGCATACTCAAATTGAGCCACATAATCACTTTGGTTTTTAATCAAATGAGTATTATCATCATAAGGAATACAAATTAGTCTCGTATCAAAATAATTGAACTTCTTAAGAAGTTTCTCAACATAATGTTCTTGTGAAAACATTATACCAGATATATTCCTCATGATTTTAACAACCAAGATAATACTTGCTTTATCCATATCTTTCATACCAAAATGTAAAACTAAGAAGTTATAAATTGATGATCACACATTTTCCATCAATAGCTTTAGGATATGCATTTATCCACTTTAATATAAGAGAAACCTTCACTTAATAGAACTTGATCAAAATTTTCTTCTCACTACTTAGGAGTTTGTTGAAGATCATACAAAGATTTTCGCAATCTACAAACTTTGTTTTCAAACCCATGTAAAACACAACCTTCATGTTGTACCATGTAAATTTTCTCATTTAAATCACCATTTTAAAATGCGTTTTTGACATCCATTTGGTGAATAAATAAATTATGGATAGACGCTAAAGTAATCAAAATATAAATTGATGAAATTCT
>JANQAP020000159.1:388925-399426 GCA_026874005.2 Erythroxylum coriaceum
TTTTAATTTAAATAATATTTAATTATTTTGAGTTATCTAAATAATGTTTAAAATTTTTAAAGTAAATAATATTGAAATATCAAAATTTTTCGACATAATATAAAGCCTTGCATGCGGTGGATATTTGTTAATGGGAAATTATCGATTATGTGTATTTGAAATGGTATTAAATAAAGTTAATAGTTATGATAATATTTAGTATTAAATAGTAAAAATGGTAACGAGAATTTTTTCTCATATTTAGTTATTGTTTTGTAAATAATTACGTAAAATATCTTATAAGTTATAAAATAATTAATAAAAAATTTAAACGCTTTATTAAATTATTAATTTTTAAATAATTATGAATTATTTTATCATAAGAATAAAAATATTAATAAAACAAAATAAAATAATTGGTCATAATATTCAGATTCAATATCTTAACAATATTCTAATAATATCTCTTATCTTTTATTCTCAATATTTGTTTCCAGCTTATGCTTAAATCCCTTTTAGGAATAAAAGTCCAGGATTATTTAGAATTTATTCTCGCCTTGTTATTATCTATGTTATCTATTATTAGTAACCAAACAACTAAAAGCTAGGAATAAATGTTTCATTCTCATTCCTACCCTTTACTATTGGTTACTTCCAAACAATCTTAAGTTTGAGCCTATAAAATATATCAAAACGGAGAAACTCTTGTACATAACGAAAAGAAAGAGAATCCGAAGACCTATCAACAAATTTGACCCAATCAATTTGTCATTTTCTTAATCTTTTCCAAATCATATAGAAACAAAAACAAAAAGGAAAGGTAAGCCATGAAATTTCCCTTCTAATGTTAATTTTAGGGCATTTTAAGCTTATGGAAAATTTCTCAAGCTACAAAGTATCTGACTTCTAAGACAGTATTCACACTGAAATTTTCTTCCACATTTAAGTAATACAACAAAAAGGCAGGGAAAGCAGAGAAAACAGCATACCTTACTCAAACATCCCAATCAACAGCATAGTGCATCACAGAAAACACACTTCCATCATTTACATTGAACAGAGTACATACAACATTTTGAGTACAGTAGCAAATACATATTAGTATAAATGGTAAAAGATCCTTGCGTACTTATTCTTTAAATTTATATACTTGGCATAAGAATTTGTCCTGTTTCTGGTCAACCAGTCGCCCAGTAGCAGGAATACAAATAGCCAAACACCGCTCTGTCATTCTTTAACCTGAAAATTTCAGAAACAATTTTATATGTAGCTATCAATAAGAAAGGAAAATACCCAGCAATATCATGGGAAGCTTCATACAAATCACCATTTTTATACAAAATGTCAGTATGAAAATGACATCTGCAAAACTTTCAATCAATGTAGAAAATAAGAAAGATGTAGGCAATATATATTGATAATAAACAGAAATTTCACTCCCAACACTCGTTTCATATTTATCTATTCCGCCGTGTACACAACTGATGCAGTTTTCTGATAATAAACAGAAATTTCACTCCCAACACTCGTTTCATGTTTGTCTATTCCGCCGTGTACACAACTGAAGCAGTTTTCTGTCTTCTAATGGTGGCAGAATACGTCATCCTCTAAGTAACAGTTAAACTGATAAGGAAGACTACAATGCACACTTAAGACATCATACCTTGCTCTCCAAACCTGATCTTTCAGTCTTATCATCTTCGTCAGCTCCAAGGTTCATCCCTGGATTACTAAG
Source organism: Erythroxylum coriaceum (assembly GCA_026874005.2). NCBI lineage: Eukaryota > Viridiplantae > Streptophyta > Magnoliopsida > Malpighiales > Erythroxylaceae > Erythroxylum > Erythroxylum coriaceum. The sequence goes on from JANQAP020000159.1 coordinate 390,640, forward strand.
GTCGAGATAAGAGGTTAAACAATTAAAAATTATTTGTCAAAAGGTCCAATGCATAAGAAATACTGTGAAAAAGCAAGTAGTGAATCACTAGAAGATAAACGTCAATCACAAAGATAAATTAAATAGAAACCTGTCACTTGTGATATTTGGTTGATGGGATGTCAGTGTAATTCGAACAGGTGCCCTCGGAATTGCTGGCACAGACGATTCAGGTCTACCATCTCCCTGTAAGATAGCAGTTACCAATTCAAGCCATTCTCCACGGAAGACACTGATTTCAGAAAAACGTCATAGTGCATCAATTTCCAAAACTTACGGTAGATTTATCTTCCATCCATCCTGGAACACTGTCTGATACAAGTGCAATATACTGCTCCATGGCCATCTCAGGACTCATGTTTCCTAGTCTTTGCCAAGCATTCCTTGCACAACGTAACCAGTGCCCTCCATCACACACACATAGCAGCTGTCAACCCTGTTATTATAACTTACTATCAAACTATAACGTGTAACTCTGTACGGGGAGGCCCTAAAGTATTGTTTTATACATCCATTTCTTCTCCAGAGGTGGGCAAAATTTTCTGATACAGTACCGTCCAAACAAACTAATGGTTGTTATTCTAATAACTAATTGATTGAACTACCTGAATTAAAGCTGGCTTTGAGCAACTAACACAAAATCTAAGAGGGAAAGGATCAGCATGGGGTAGGTTGATGAGGAAGAGTTAAAGGGCCAATGCTAGCATGCGGAATGAAAACAAGAAGGCATAGGGTTCTACGCTTATGTTCATTTTCTTTTTGTCGCACGATGAGAAGGGTACTGACACGAAGCTGTAAACCATCAGATCCTAATTTAAATGAAGAATCTTGGATTACTATCAATTTCTGTATTTCAGTGTCTACTCGTGTTCCTGTTGTCTTGTTGTTTTGTTAAAATTTAAGTGCCTCCGTATGAAATTTTGCCTTAGTTCGTATTCCACTCAACTTTTCGTGATAATTCATCTGAACTGTTCTTTGAAACAGCATGTTTTATTATCTAAATTGAATAAGACGAACAACTAAATCTGCCCAGGGTTTGCGCTCACAAATTCGAGAGACCAAAATCATATAGAAAGACCAAATCTTAAGCAAACTGCAGAGAGTAAGAACTTGTAAAGAAGAGAGCATTGGAGAACTTAATACCACTTGGCACGAGCAGAGAGCATAAGTGGGAGAAGAGGTTGGTGGCGGCAAGGCCCTTCAGTAGCAATCTTATGAAGACCATACAACTCCATCTGCACTTTACTTGTCAGGTTCGCATCGATAGCTCCGGACTCCACAAACTTGACAGCCTCTGCAAATACCTTCTCCAATTCGCTCCTCTCAATTCCCTCCCAGTCATCATCATCCTCACTCTGGATCTCACTTGATTCTTTGGTAATCACTTCGTCTTCTGGGTTCTGTACAAGCGAATCATCAAAATTTACATCTTTATCCTCCTGGAACTCGATTTCTGGTTCTTTCTTTTCTTCATTATTCATCTCATCAATAACAACCGACACTCTCTCTTCTCTAAGTTCCCCTGGCATTCCAGAATCAGCAATTTCATTTTGACTCATCACAGTTTCTTCGAACCCACCCGATTCTGCAACTAACTCGTCAGCCCTGGTCTTGCTGACAGAGCCTTGAACTTGCAATTTCTCATGTAAATGAATAACGTCTTCTTCAACTCCAATCACATGTTGACGAAGATGGGTATTGGGATGGGCAGCCATGGCGAAGGAGACAAGTTTGGCAATGAGGAAAGACGCAAAAAGGGCAACAAAAGCCGTGACAATCAACTCCTGAACAAGCTCCATATCCTAAAACCCCAAAGAACACGCACACGAGAGAGAGAGAGAGAGAGAGGTAGTAACAGAAGCACTTGTAATTGGCTAATATGTAAAGCATAAAAAAGAAAAACAGAGAAGAGAAGGAAAGGGATAAAATGGGAAGCAGAGCAAAGCATATTCTTCTGCTTAGTTTCTTTGGGGGGTCATGAAAGTGAGAGACTACGACCCCTTTGCTTTCTCGCTTCTTGCGAAGCGGTTGTGGCTCCCCACGCCCCTGTTTGTTTCTTACTTTCTTTTTCTAATTACTAAAACGCCTGATATTTAAATTTTGTTGATGTTCATTTCAAGAAAAGAATTTTTGTTGTTTTCGATTATTCCTAACCGAGAGAACACAATGTTAATGATGTCCTAAGCTTGGTTGTGTTGGATTTCTGTCCAATAAAGATATTTTTGTCACTCAACAAGGAACGTGACGGTGACGGAGACGGTGACGGTGCTTTGTTCATTTTCATAAATTTATATTTATATGATATAGAGCATCATTTTTTACTTCAGAGAAATCACGAGAGTGGTTACGTGTTAAGAAAGGTAGAAAGTATGTGGGAAAGACCGGAAACTTTTGATCTGACGACTTCTGTGATCGTATGCAAAGCGTCGTGGATTTTCATTTTTCACATGCATTGGCGTGCATATCCAAAAAGGCTACGTGGAATTGTTAGCATGGGGTCCCGTGGTTACTTCGTAAGTATTTTTGCAGAACTTGCACGCGTTTGAGTTTCCCAACCTTTTCGATTTTTCTCTGTGTCATGCAAATGATTCAGATTCTGCGAATTCCGACGGATTTTCAACCATGAAGAGAAGCGGCTGCGGCTCCGTTCTCAAGGGATGCCAAACAAGACAAAGTGAAATTGAAAAAGTGGGAATGAAATGAAAGAAAGTAGGAGGAACTGTTTAGTGCACGTCTTCGTTTGTTGAATTTGTAAAAAATGAAAAGAAGAATGGTCCCAACCCAAGAGCAAAAGTTTGAGGCTAAGCCATTGATATAGGTTAAAATGACATTGTTTTATGTATAAATAAATATAAAACGATGTTATTTTAAAACAAAAATAAAAAATTCTAAAGAAACCTTTAAGTTCTCTAGTATATGAAGAAAAGAAAAAGTCATGGATAAGCCTTTAATGCGTGCGATCAATGCATACAAGTGAAAAAAAATTCTTAAACATCAAGTAGTTAGTTGACGTAATTACTACTTCCATCGTGTAACGCAAGAGTTGGGTGCTATCTACCACAAAGTCGTGTAGGGGGCTTCGAAAGAAAACCGTCTCATTAATTGTTAGTCGGTGGTAACTACAAAGTCTCTGCGAAGGAACCTATGGAGAGGCATTTTGGTCGTTTGTGGTTGATGTCTTTATTAGGCGTATATAGGTTCTTCCATGTTGGGTCGAATCGAATGGCTGTTTCACTTTCAACGGCTCATATTAACCCCATAGTGAGCTCCAGCTGTGTGATTTATCTTTAAAAAGAGACCGGTGACTAGGCACTAAGCAAGTAGCAGGCAATAGCACATTAGTCTACCCAAGAATTTAGCACGTCATTCCCATAACGATCATAGGCTTATAGCAGGAATTTTGTGGCATGCCATGTCATTTCTAATGTGGAAGTCAGAACTCTCAACGTATGACTGTCGGTAGGGGATTGCTCGGGCTATTAAGTGTAATTGAGAATGTCATATCTTATAGTGAGACAAAATTTTGTATTAATTTATTGGCTAAATAGGAGTTTAACATGGTTCTTGGATATTTAACATGGGATTCTCGTCCTATGGAGCTATCTGTCCTTCTTGAGACAGGTTTGATCGACATTGGCTTTAATTGTTAGTTGTTTGGTTCATTGTGGATGTATATAAAAAAAATATGATTGTAATGTAATGAAAATGATTAATTCACTACTTACCAAAAAAAAAAAGATTAATTCACTAACAAGACCTTTGATTCACTTGTAAGAATAAATAAGGAATGGAATAATGATTCTTTAAGAATATAATAGATGATAAATAAAATAGAATATCTATTATTTAGTTTAATTTATTCCTAATAATTTATAATGATAATGTAACGTCAATGTTTGGTTTGAAAACATAAATTTGAAATGATAAAGGAATAATTAACAAAAAGACCTAAATATCTATTAATCTCCATTAACTACATTATTATTATTATTATTATTATTATTATTATTATTATTATTATTATAGCTAAGTAATTATGTAGATTCCTTAAGGATTTTTTGTCCAACAAGTCCTCATTTTTTATTCTCAACCTACTTAGAATAAATAAAGATACGGAGGATGATGGAACCCTTGGATTATATATTTTGTATGTTATCTTCAACTAAACAAGGAAATAACCTATCACCAATAATAGATCATAAATAAAATGGTGATTCCAATCAACCAAACACTCCCATAAGAGCATAACACGGTAATAGGTTAAGGACTCAAAAAGAAATTACCTTCTAATTGCCTAAGGCTATGTTTGGTTGAACATAAGGTTTTTAATGAAATGAAATGACATTGAGTGAGATGGAATAAAATTGTTTATAATGAAATGGAATTTAAATAGATGTAATATTAGAAAATTGTTATTTTGGAGGGATGAAATTATTCATAATATAATATAGTGAAATGTTATTTGAAAGAATGTTCATAATGTAACATAGTAAAATATTGTTTATCATTTTACATTCCATCTTAAACTCTCAAATTGAAAGAAACTTATTTTTATTGTTTAGGATGGAATGTGATGTAATGTGAAACCTTCCTCTTCTATTACATTATATTCTATTCTATTACAAACTTTCTAAATAATAAAATAATACTACATTCTATTCTATTTTATTAATAACCACTCAACTAACCATAGCCTAAAAATTCGCTGCATTGTTGCCAGATCTTTGTACCATGTTTTTTGCTATATTTGAGCTTAAAAATACATTTATCTATTATTATTTTTTTAACTCAGGTTTTGGGCTTCGCCCCTAATCCTAGGACCTATGACCACCCACTTAGACTTATAGATAGGTAAATTTAGGTCTGATCCTAGACAATAAAAAGAGTACCTGCTCCAAAAAATGGGCCGCTACCAGAAAGATTACATCACCTTAACAAAGATTGCTCCTCTCACAATTTGAACCTACAATCTTTTACACAATCCTTTTCTCCTTTTTATCACTAGGCTACCCCTTGAGGGGCCTCTGTTAATCTTTTTGACAAGCACAAAGTGGTCATGTGGGGACAAATTGCTTGCGTGTAGCTCGAGACGGCGTCACAAGATAAGTAGTAGGTGTGAGTCGTGACACTAATAATTAAGAAATCGAACCCATGCCAAATTGATAGAGATGGAGGATTTGATCAACAAAAAGATTTGATTAAATGAGTTTATAACGTTAAATAAATAAATGAAACATAGTTTAAATCTAATAATTATTCCATAAATGGAAATATTAATAATAAAAATAAATAAGATTGAAAAAATAAAGAACTCTTAAAGTGAAGTCTGTAATAATAGATTCGGTGTCTTCTTAAAGGTTAATACATATGTTTGTAATTCATCTAACTTATTACTTACGAATGTTCTTTAACAATCATCCTTTAGAATTTAATATCGCTAAAAGACTCTTTCTATATTTCCAATACAATTAATGTTTTTTTATTAGCCTATGAGGTGTTTTTTGAGGATCCTAATTATGAGAAGGTACTTTTAAGTCATCCACACTCAGACTAATCCCTGTTAGTATCGGGTCAGCCCGTAAGGGGTAAAGTACTGGCCAAACAGGTCTCTCCATTCTCAGAATTCAAATTCGAGACCTCTGATTAATAGATGAGAGTATTGAACCACTCATACTAACCATATTTGATTAAATACAATTAATGTTAATTAACTCATAAATTTCTTTTTTTACTAAACGCGGGAGTAATTAATAGAATAATTATAAAATGATTTAATAAATAAAACAAAAAGATGAAATTGGGGATTGGGGCAAACTTGCTCTGGCTTCCACTTTGAAGGTGTTTATATAAACAATCAAGTTTCTTTGTATAGAAGACGAGTGGCCGTCGTCTCCCTTCTCTTTTCCGGGCCCGCTACTTGCTGTGAGCCACAGATATCCCAATTCCTATTTCTCTTCTTCAGTTCCTCGAAGAGATGGGAGGCGGCAATGGACAGAAGTCGAAGATGGCTCGTGAAAGAAACTTGGAGAAGCAAAGAAACGCCGCTAAGGGTATGCTTTCAACTCATCCTATCCTAAACTTAAAAACCCAACCTGATTATGGTATTTTTCCCCGTCAATTCAGCGTTCTATTAGTGTAGTTTCTCTTGGGTTTTTCAAAAAGATTGCATCTTTTTAAGTAATTCGTTTGGCGGAGTGAAAATTATTTATGGGATGGAAGATTTGGAGATTTCCCCTCTCTTGTTCGAATTAATTATAAGGAATAAAAAACTTGGCAGGTGGGTTTTGTTGATTTCTGTGGGGAATTGTATTAACTGTCTGGTCGAGATCTATGGGTTTGTTTTTGTTCTTTGACTATATTATCTCCGATCTCTGTGTAGGAAGTCAGCTCGATTCGAACAAGAAAGCGATGACCATCCAGGTATTTTATTGTTCTTTCTTATTTATTTTTATGCGTTTTCTTTTTAATTAATCGGAATCCTTTTTTGATATTCATTACAACAGGATTCGTTAATATCTGTAGCAATTCGTCTTCATAATGAAATATGTAACTGGGAAAGGCTTATAATCATTTTTGTGTCATCTCTCCAAGGGGAAGAAAGGAACCAATAGTGCAGGGCCTGTAATCAATTGAATTTCACTGGAATTTTATATTGATTTAATGCTTGGCTATACCTTTAAAAGAAGTTTAGGTTCATTGCTTAGATATGTTGCTAATGGATTGGTGGGGGTGTTCATTTCTGCGCAGTGCAAGGTGTGCATGCAGACATTTATGTGCACTACTTCGGAGGTGAAGTGCAAGGAGCATGCAGAAGCCAAGCACCCAAAATCTGAGCTTTCTGTATGTTTCCCACATCTCAAGAAATGAAACACTTATGGGAGAGAGACTTTATAAGGATGGACCAAAAGCTACCATCCCTGTTTATTTTATGGTGTGTACCAGTTTGGAGCTTTTGCAGAACAATCCATACAAACTTCTTGTTTATGTTGGGATCTTGTTACTGTAATCTGTTTATATTAGCAGTTCTCTTGCTTATACCCTATTGCTGCTATTTGCGTGATTTGTCTTCTTGGCCGCTGAGTTGTGCACATCCAATAGAGAGCCGCCTCAACTGAAACTGAAACTGCGGCCAAGAATTAACTGTTTGAATTAAGCCAAGTCAATAGAAAAAGTTAAGGAACAACGAATCAAAATCAACGAGAAACTGAGGATTAATTAACACGATCATGTTTTGATAGCCTTGAAAACAATCCTCTGTTTCAACATGCTCGCCTTTTGTTCCTTAACCGTACCATAGTCATTCAGCTAATGGGATCAGATCTTTTGCACCCACCGTCCAGTTCTCCATGTTTCCATACAGTAAATTGAATGGTTGAGATATATTGGGACCGAAGATCTGTTCCCTCAGCTAAGGCGTATTTTACTGCTGTTGCTTTTCAAGAAAGAATCAATTCTTTTAGGAATCACAATGCGTTCTTTTAAGATTGAAAGGTCAGACTAGAATAAAATTTGATTCTACAACCTTATAGCAAAGTCACGAGCCACGCCTAATGTTGAGAAAAGCACATAACGAGCTGATATGAAATAACTAAATTAAAATTTTCAAGTACTCCAGCAATTAATTATACTTCAGAGAAAGTCAGGCATGGTAACATTTAACAAATAATTTGGTATGGGGAATAAAATTTACGGGTAGAAACAAGTCAATTTTTTTCTATATTAAAATAATGAGTAATACAAATTGTTCTTCTCTAATATCACTAGAGGTCAATAAAATTATTTTTTTATAATAACAAGATAAAAATTAGGGAGACTTAGGCCTCGTTTGGCAAGCTGATTGGCAAGCTTCAGCTGTTTGAAAGAGTGGCTTTTCCCATAACTGATTTAACATAATCAGCCAAAAGAGAAAAAGCTTCTCAGTAGGAGCGTTTTCTTCAATAAGCCAACATTTTAACAATTAAGAGTCAATTGTACCCTTTATGTACTTATAAAAAGAGAATGTTTTGTTGGACAAGACAATTGTAAAGTTGAAAGCATGTTTCAGAGAGACTTAACCAATGGATTGACCTTATAAAATGCATCCCAATGTTTAACCCCGATGGCCTCTCATAATTGCCAATACTACCAAATTTCTTGTGCTGCAGTGTAATGATTCTGACTTGTTTTAACTTCTTCAACTCCAAATACCATTTGTTTTCCTCGACTCCATAGGTTAGAAATAAAGCGTTGCCCTTAAATGAAAATAATAATAGAAATAAGAATATTCAATGAAATAATAAGATATATAATATTCATACCTTTATAATTTTTTTAAAGTCATGTCCTCATAAGTCATTTTACACATAAACAGCTAATACTAAACAGCTAATTTTACGAAACATCTTTAACAAACAGCTAATGTAATCCACTGGTTAAATCAGCTGATTACCAAATAGGGCCAAAGACTCGCCAATATGTAGTCTCCCGTTAAAACATAAGTAGACTCATTTATAAAGATCCAAACCTACTCATATATAGTGTTATGCCTAGAGGACTTTTATAGCTTCATCAAGATACAAACTAACTCTCATATGCAGTCTTGAGCTCTCAAAAGACGCAGACTTGCTTATACACTGTCTCATCTTGCAACAACCATGAATAAGAAAAAGCTCTTTATGAGTCTCTTATCTTTTGTCATACTATTCACTGCTATCGTTTGCATTGTGGCCATTGTAGTCTCTAAAAACAACTCCAAGAGAAGCAGCAGCC
>JANQAP020000159.1:526436-538672 GCA_026874005.2 Erythroxylum coriaceum
GCTGTGAACAATGCGTGCTGCTGACCAACAATTCTTGCGGCTTGTATTGCTGAGCTGAGAGCCAAAGACTGCATATAATTTTACATTTATTATTATGATTTTTAGAAACAGAGTTGATGTAAACTTGTAAAGTATATAATATATAACTGTACAATATATCAGTGGACAATTTTGCAAATTTTAAAAATTTCAGGAACTATTTCATAAATATAAAAAATTACCCAAAACGATACTCGGTATTGACCGATATCGGTACAGTACTATACTAAAATTTAATCCAATACTAAATTCGATACGGTATAGTACTATACTAAAATTTAATCCAATACTAAATTCGATACAGTATTCGCAATTTTGATCACCGATCATCGCATCACTGCCGCAAAAATAAACTCATCACAACGAAGTAACAAAAAACCACCTGGGGGTTGCTAGAATTTTTGGTGACTGTGATTATGTGGGATCCACAGCAATGCTAAGATCTAAGAGACGCAGCGAGACGATATGCAATTGTTTTTCTGTTCCGTAGGAATAATATAATAAGGACCTTCCGCTGTTGTAGTTGTTGTTTCTGTCTCTTTCGTTCACGTCGAAAAATTGTTTGCTTCTTTTTTTTGAGTGTTTGATGCCGTGGAACCCACTTCCAATGGCGGAGGACTTTTTGAGAGAATTGCTGACGTGCATCGCACCCAATTTTTTCCCATAATTTATCCTCTCACGTGACCCACGTCCATACATAAAACATCTTAATGTTTTTGCTTTGGCTTACTCTCTACCCCAAGTCCCATCTGATCACCTTGGATTTAGCATGAGACCGCAGGTCAAAGAACCATCTGACTTGCATGTGAACCGCACGCTCTTCTTTTTGCTCTGCCTTTCTAATGACTTGGCATCAAAATTCCGTCATCTTCAAATAAAGTTTCCCCTTGGGATTAATCCGGATCAGATGCCGCTATTAGATGGATGTCTTAGAAGAGACATTCAATCCTTTACTTAGTTTATATAATTTGAGACGAAGGGAACCCCATGAGCATCTACCCTTTATAAATCCAGAATTTCTTCGTTGTATGTCTACTCGTACAATAATTTCACCTACCTTCATATGTTGTGGCAATTGGCATATACGGGAGTGATTCGTTATACATTCGTTTTATCTACCTTTTGTATAATTTGCCAACTAATCAGTAAAATCGGTGACACATATTGAGAGACATGTGAATGTTCATATAGAAAATTCTACCTCTTCCAATCTTGGGATGAGTCGAAGAACTTGGAAATTTAACTACACGAACGTCTCAAAACAACCAAATCCAGAACCATTTTCTAGAGAAAGAGTGTTTAAAAAAGCTGAAAATGTAGGGTGTGCCAACTCTGGAGTCTAGAGATTGTGTCGCTTCAAAGGTACAAGGTCCATGATGTCAATTTGCTGTTCTCAATAGCAGAGACCATGGGAGTTTTGGCAGTTTATCTCTATCTACTAGCACGGCTGCCACACTCAACCTTCTCTCCTATATATTTACAAGTATCGTTCAAGACAAAAATGGCCACCTACGAATGCTCGTCAATTATCGATCAGACCAAAACAAAACAAATCCTCCACACACCTTCACTGGATATGCAAACAGCAGAAAGCAACTTGAAGAAAGAAAAGAGAATTCATAACCAAATTCCAAAAACTTCACCGGACTAAAATTTCCGATGTTACACTTATAGTAACAAAAAGGGTTACAATTACATTATCATTATTACATATCACCCGCCTCAAAAACCATCTTCATGCCGTTTTCTGTTTAAAATTCTAAACGAAAAGGTTTAAAAGTTTCTTTCCAAGTTCGCCGCTGCTTCCCAAGCTCGTCATGTCCGATTGTTCGGAGGAAAACGACAACTCATCTCTTCCTCGCTTCAGTGACTTTCCACTTTTACCTGCTACCAACTTTGGTTCTACAGCAAGTCTCAGATCAAAACCCTGACTTTGTTTCTCTTTCCCAACGCTCATCGAAGGTTTTGCCTGAGACCACATGTCACGCATCACCGAGAAGCTCTCTGATGTTTCATCGTAATTTGGAGCATAAACTCCGGTGCGAATTCCTGACAACGGCCGCAGAGTTCCTCCGGCGAGCACTGTCTCAACCGCCGCCTGACATACATGCCAGTTCCCGCTCCATAACAGCCCCACCGCTCCGTTCACGGGATTAACCGTTCTCCCACAAGCCTCAAACAACAATGATTGAAACAACGCTACATACAGAAACTTAAAACATTTTAAAAGACAGAAACTTTCCCAATTACAACACACCACCAACAGAGAACGTGCAGACATCAAGGTAGTATATACCTGGTCGTTGAGTTTCGGGGACAGCGGAGATAAGAGACATGAGATCACTACGGCCGAAGAATTTAGCCAAAAACAAGGTGGCGTTGGCTTGAGCTTCGGGAGAGCTGATCCAGTGCAAGCACGACCTCAGTATGCATGTCTCGCTGCATCCCTTTCGAAGCACTCTGCATCCGTTGCAGCTCATCTTCACCGTCGATCACCGTCTGATCTCCAAAAATCTTGAAACAAAATTGAGAACAACGAAAAGGAAACTCTCTTCTTTATTTGTGAAGTTGGACTGTTGGAGGAGTGATTAGTAACAGGACAAAGCAAACAAAAGCTCGCCTAAGAGAGTGGTAGTGATACCATATAAGAAGAAGAGTAGAAAAGCGAACGTTCGGTTTTGGTTTAGTTAGATTGTGACCGTAGTTGAGTTAAGGATTTTGCAATGAACGGTCCTAGATTTATTTGAGGGGTTTAAGGTGGGGCCCAGTGAATATAGCTTTAGGTTGCCTTTTATCGAACCGAATATCTTCCGAACCCTGGGTTTTGAGGTGCGGCTCCGAGTTTTCGCATCTCTAGTTTTTCCGCATACACTGTTGTCCGTAGGATTGAGGTACTCGATTAACAATGGCCGTCGGATCCGTAATTTTTGTTTTAATTCCTTGTACCTTTTTAGAAGTACGGGTACGAACTCCAGTAGTCCCATACTCCCATTAGTAGTGGACCGTGCCGCAGAACTAGGAGCAAGTTGATCTTCCATAAGTTTTATTATTGTTTTTTTTTTTTGAGAATTATTATTATTATATATGTGGATAAGGACAGTTAAAAATGGTAATTAATCTATGGTAAATTTTAGTTTGTCTACGAAGATGAGGATCCAGGATAATAATTTCACAACTATAAAAAGATTAATAAAGTGAATTAACTTTTGTACTTTATAAAAGATTATTTTTATTATTCGAATCTTAACTTTCAAGTTCAAAAGAAATAATCTTACCAACAGATTAGTATATATGAAAAATTCCACGAGTTTGATAAGATCAATTTTCAAGTTCAAGTAGTCTTTACAATCAAGCTCCCTAAATTCCACGCATATTTATTTACTGTTTGATGTTAAAGACAAAAACGTGCAATATTTTATGTTCAGCTATTTTAGTTTCTTTTAATAAGTACAGTAGGAACTTGTGTTTCTTCTTTGTATGGCTTCGAAGAGCAAAAAGTAGCATGATACATACATCTTTATGCTTAATGCAATCTTCTTTCCATTTTAGAATAACCCTTGAGGCTAGCTATCCTGCATCATTTGCTATAGATCTGTCTCTCTCTTTCTGTTTTTTTTTTTAATTTTGGTCTGTGGTTTAGGACCGGAAATTTCTATCAGAACCATTACTCTCTTCTTGGCCTGTGTCTGTCAAAACCTGCACGGCAGTTTTTGTTCGAGACAAATCGAACAACTCTTGACTAGGTCTCTAGTCTCTACAATGTATAAGCCTTTACGAGGATTTTTGACTGTTTGGGTTTGGCGTGAGGAGAAATAACTCCGACGACGACTAATGGCCTAATAGTTTCAGCTCCTCATTTAAGACTCTTCTTTATAAGAGGTCTTGAGTTCGAGTCACGTCAAAGGAGGAGAAATAGGAAATTTGTACTATTGATGATCCTCTAGCCCCCTGGGTACAGCTCCTTGATCGGATCAATTACGAACGCCTCGCTTCCAGCGGCAGTGTGAGAGTTGAAGCTACTAGGAAACCCGAGAGCTGCTGGGAACCTGATGCTGAGTAAGGGGCCAGCGATCAATCAGCAGTTGACCAGTCAAGTATGTGAAGACTCCTTGTGCGCAAAAGTATACAGGCTACGTAGGAACCTGAGGGATCTTGGGATTCCAGATTTACATCCTCTAGGGTTCTTAGAGTGGGATCTTAAAGACTTAAGATTAGTCCGACTAAACTGGGATACCTAATGTAATAAAAAATAATAATAATAACTCTAACTTCTAAGTTTTTAGTTACAAAACAATGATGTTTGGCCTTGAGCGCACAACTCTCTGTAATTTTCGTTGGGAAGCTCTAAGACCAACGAGAATGTTGAAATTCGACAAATTAGTAATAAACAAATAACTTATATCAGAGAAAACGCTTTCTCATCCTCCTTGAGAATTAATTCAAGACGAAGATCTTACTCTTTTGCATTTATTTGTTTATAATGAATGCAAAGGAAAAGAAGATACAAAGACCCTTACGAGTAAAGAAACACCAACCGTGTAATTATTGTGAGCAGGTGACTATAACCCTTTCCCTTATAGTTTATGGAGATCTTTTTATCCACTTTTTAGAGCTGCTCAAACCTACTTTTTTTGCTTAGATCATCATCCATACTCCTCGAAAATTAATAGAGATGGTAACACGAAAACTGTACTATAAATGGGCTGGTTCTGTCTATCTTTACTATAGAATTGGGCTCCTCAAACACTTGTACATCTGAACTGTTTGGTTTGGTAAGTGGGAACAGTGTTCAACGTTTATATGAGTTGCTCTTTTCTCTGTGACAGCTACAATTCTGTAAACACAACATACATCTCATCCACTACTGTATTCGGGTCCTGTACCCCTCTATATGTACGCAAGACTACACTATACCTCTAACACTGGCCACTCACCATCTATTACATTCATTATTTCTCAACCGTTAAGGAGTCAATGTCATGAATACCAGTTTCTTACCGTAACCTCAATTGATAAAATTATTTTGTATGAAAGTAAATTGTATTTTTTAAAATTTGTTAAATTTATAAGGTAAAATTATAAATACATTTTAAAAATCGTTATTATATTCTAAAATGTTTACTTTAATTTTAATACATAGAATCGTTAAATTAAATTAATTTTTTAATATTATAATAAGGGAATAAATTCTGATTACATAAAATTTAAAAAATATTTTATAATTTTAAAAAAATTAATTTGAAATTGTATGGTACCAACATTATATATTGTATTCATAACTTTGTTTAAAACTCATAATTTATATTAAATGCCCATTGACTACTTGTATTCTTCAAACATTGTTTTTATATTGCTTTTTTAATTTTAATATCTATGTTTAATTTATTTTTCAAGTTTTTTCTATTTATTTGTCAACATATTTCTGTTTTAGATATATAACATAAGCATTTATATTTAATTTAGATGTAATAAATAAATAAATAATAGGAGCTGGCTCACTCTTATTTTTAACTTTTTCTTTAAATTTTAATAAAATTCATTTCATTAATAATTTTTAGATAATTCGTATATTTATAATACATGAAGTAATTTCAGTTTTTAAATATAATTTTATTATAAAATAAATAAATAAATTATTTGACTATTTAACATTAATTAGTAATAAAAATTAAAACTTAATACGATTTTGTTATTTAAATTATTGTTAATGTTAGGATCCCTAAAACGATTTTACGGAAGTTATATCTTATGAAAGATAAATTTTATAATCAGGAACTAAATTTTAATTAAATAAATTACTAGACTATTTTATAATTTTAAAAAATTATTTGAAATAGTATTTTTCCGATATCGATATTTTATGCCCGCTAGGGGTGATCGAGTTGGTGGAGTGGGGAGTCATAGGACAAAAGGTCCTGTGTTCGAATCCCCCTACTTACACTCTCTCGATCGAGCCTATCGTATAGAGCTTATCTAGTGCGGAGTACCCGATTGGCCTGATTTACAGACTATTGCGTTAATTCGAAGATTTACTCACTGCGCATAAAAAAAAAAGAAGAAGATATTTTACCAATATCAAAACTGGTATAAGCTTCAGTTAAATATTCATGAAATTGATAAGCATTATTATACATAACTTTACATAAATACCTATTTTAGACAATTAACCATTTATTGCGAATATTTACACCTTTTAAAGCAATTTTAACTTGAGCCAGTGTGATCATTGTTATTATATATTTATCTAATAAAACAATATCAATATAAATTATTTAGTACGAATTGAAAATAATATTATTTATGACTGTTTGATTATCATACCATAGTCTCATCAGCATTATTTCCACAATTAATATTAAATATTTTTGGTATTTTCACCTATTTTTAGTTGTATATAGTTAACATATATTCCTACAACATGACTCAGTTCAAGATTTAGAAATTACATTGTGATAGACTTCAATTATTTGGATACTTATCTCAGTTACTTCAAAAGCAGTGAGTAATTATAGTATATTAGTTTTAATATCGAAATTACAATGTAATATTTGGATTATTTTAGAATTCAAACAACTGCCACACTCGATTAACTTCCAACAATTATCAAATTTGATATTCAATAACTTCATAATTGTGTAAGTATGTTCAAGACTAATGAAAAATACATGACATGGGATTCTGAAGGAGGGAAATGAAATCTTTAATTAGTATTGTTACTTTATGTTAAAACATTCATTCCAATGGTATAGAACATGAAATAAAGAGGATATCTTTTCTATAAAGAGGATTCTTCTGAATTTCAAGTTTGAGACAAGTTATCGAACTCGAGAACTTCAAGTTATCGATCTTGTTGAACAATGCCCATCTTCATATTTGGGTGGACTAAACTCTTGAAATCAATGATTGTAGTAACCTAAGAAATCCTTACGAACAAGTAGCTTTTACAAGCCGTGATTATCTTTTCTTGATGTCTCGACTCCCATGTTCGATATGCTGATGTCATGCAAACGTCTGAAGGAGTTGGTGGCAATAAACTGCCAACATTTGGAAAAACCACAGCCCCTAAAACGCTCCTCTTAGAAAAGATATGCCAAATGAAATATGAGTCGCCCTTTGGAGGTCCTTCACATTCAAGAGTTAGCATTTCCGGTGGTATCATCATGAGCCATGTGTCCTTCACTATATGTAAATCCAACCAATGTGCGCAACACATTTCACTCTAAACTCACCACTTCATCGCTTCTTGGATCATCACGACCTAGTGGCCCCGTCCCTGAAACATCTTTTAAAAGATTTTGCACAAAAAATGGAATTGAAGATGCGAATCTTACCCACCAAGAAGAGTGATACTGAGAGTTTGCAAGTTTGAAGCTATGTAATTGAACCTTCCTCATTCAGATATTGGCTTGCAGGACAGGACCACATAGATAATTACTTTATCATCTTGCACAATTCTATTCAACCAAAAACGAAGTCAAAGGTTGACTTTCAATCTTTTTCACCCATTTTGTGTTTTATTTTACTTTGCCTACCGGAATGGAACACCGTCTGGTGTGTCACGCCATACGGTCAATCGAGGCAAAGAACCTGACAACTAGGTGTAGGTATTTATCTGTCAGTTTAATGTAATGAACTACAAACTTGGCCCGACTTGTAATTTCCTGTGGTCAGCACACTTCTAGAAGTCATCTTCTTAACAATTACAATTCTAAACTGGAAGATTTGAAGGGGTACTGATCAACTTGCATATTTATCACATGAGAACTAGATGAAAATTGGTGTGTTCCATCTCTTCCGTAGATTATTTAAGTCATTCGGAAACTACGGTACGTAATTGATAAATCTAAGAAACGCTTTCCCTTTTGTCTATTCTCGACTCAAAAGAAAAACTGCAGAGAAAGATAAACGGATCGTTTAACAAAAAGTGTCTCTCTTTTAAGTCCAGCTGCTCATCTAATCCTTGATATTGGTATCCCTCATGGGCCATGACATATCTGTTTGTCTGTACCAGGTTGATGTTTAGTCATTGATTATGCCATAATACCCTTAGCTAGATTTTCCACTTGTCCCTAGTTGGTTTATAATTGGCCAGCTAATAATTCATAGTGCTAACTGGAGAATCTTTTCAAGTGCTAAAGTGGGTCACTCGCATCTCACGTAGCAGTTAATCAGTGAACCAGAAGGCGTAGGAGGAATCCACAGCCACAGCTGCTACTATCAAAGGTGGGACAAGGAGTGTTACACTAGCTGTTTTTGTTTTCGTAATAGTAATGACTAGTTAGGGTTCTAGATTCCCGTTTTGGTCATGGGAAACTAATAAATACACGCTCCTAAATAATCCCGGGTCACCATTTCCACGTACACAGCAGTTGACCCCGTCTTCTGTGAGTTCACGCGTTTACCGTATCAACAAAGATTTTTTGAAAGTTCTCTTCTAGTTCTTATTCGCTTTCCTTATGGTTTACTTGGATAGATCATTCCCTGAAGTTACTCAACCCAGATGTTAAGACATTTCTTCTTTCTGTTTCCTGATATATACTTAATTTCCGCACACGCAAATTTTTTTTCTAAACTCGGTGCTTGCTTTTTTATCCCTTTTTTTTTCTGATCATCAATTTGTATACGTACTCCTCAAGTATAAGTTATAATTTTCTTTTAACTAAACCCAAAGTAGCTACTTTTAATGTTTATATTAAGAAATTTCTAAGCATACCTGCAAACCATTTAATTCCTGCTATGTTTCAGCAACTAGTAAGTAAAACTTGTCTAAAAATAACTATTCTATGATTGGTGACCTGTTGAAGTATCCTTCACGCGGCCAGAAATGTTTTGCTTTGAACGCTACGTGTGGTAATTGGATCTGTGTTCAAACCCTGTAGAATATTTTATTCCGAGCTGGTGCCGAGGGCTGACCAAGAACTAGCCCACCTCTTTGAATTGGGTTTGGTAAACGCCAACTGGCTACTAAATAATTGGCCAAATTGTAGGGCATTTTGGTTAATCAAAGCTCGTCTTATCACTAAAAATGGTGTTAAAATGCGCCAGATCAGGACACTGTGGCCCTCTGATTTTTACCTTAAAATCATAGATGAGTTGACACGAAACAGCAAGATTTTGTGAAATTATGTATTTCTTTCTAGTTATATTTCCTTTTTGTTATTTTGGCTTCTGCTGCAGATGGAGGAGAATGTAGAACTGAAACATGAAAAGAACTTGTACATCTAAACTCCAACTGTGGCACGATACGAGGTAAGATGTCCAAGTCTGGACAAACGGAATTATGTGGAAAATATGACATTTATTCTGATTGCGAAGACGCAAAAGGAGCAAAAAAGGACGAATGGAATCTCTAAACTAAACAGCTATTAAACGTATCTTTACCATTAGATGTCTTGTCCTAATAAAAAGTTCCACTACACACGAGGGAATGGCATCAAAAGCACGAATTAGTAAGAGCAAATTCTGCGGCAAGTAAAATTCCTAAAATTTATACACGTCAGATTGTCGTAGTATGATCACGAAAATAAAGAGGCCGGTGGAGTTGCTGAGGTAAGGCCACCTGTCATCCTAATCTCTTTAAATTGCAAAAACAATGTGCCGACGTCCGCAGCTACACTCGTCTTATCCCTTCTCCGCTCGTATTTTGGCCTCATCTTCTACTTTGGTCTGTTTCATCATGTTTTATTAAAGAAAATGAAAGTTAGGAAAGGCACTAATCATTGGCTAACATGCTACATGCGCGTGAATCTCATGGCAACGATTATGTCCTCCGTCAATATTAATCTTGTCTAATAAGAAACAAGAGTATACCGGGTTCAAAACTAATTTGTTTTAGGTATTAATTATACAGAATTAGATAGGGTAATATTAGATAAAGAATTCAAACAAGTGATTTGAAAAAATAACTTTATAAAGAATTTAAATTTTAAAATAATTATTTAAATTTCAATTATCTATTATTCCTCGTCAATGAATATAGTACAACTTTAAAATGAATTTGAGATATATAAAAATAACAAATTAATTGAATTGAGAATCCAACATGACAAGGAAGCGACTGAGACAAAGGCAGTGCAACTGCTATGTACATACAATTTTTCAATCACTGAAAAGCCTAATAAAAAAGGAAATTATATTTCATATCCCAAAAAAAAAGAGAAAGTGACTAGAAATTGTCTGAAATCTGATACTTTTAAGTTTTAAGCGACTTCGATCTTCGGTGTCATCAAATGACGAGGCCTTTTTGTTGGCAGTGGGCTCATGACCTCGTCATCTCCGGAGGCTAACAAATCCGACGCAAATTCCGGCAAGGCAGGCAGGTTAAGGTCAAACTCGCGGTGGCTAAAGGTGAGGCTTTGACTTGGATGAGTAGTGGTGGATCCAACTCCTTCAGAAGCAGCAGATGTGACTCCGCTCTTTTCCGCCGCCCCTGCGCCGCCGTCGTAGTGACACCTCTTGTGTCCACCCAAGGCTTGTCCTGTTGGAAAAGTCTTGTGGCAAATAGAACACTCATGGATCCTACCGATTCCGTTCGAGGCGGTGGCGGATGTGGTGGCGGTGGCGGTGGAAGTTGACGGGTGGTCTTCGCTGAATCCGGCGTTTTTCCGGTGACTGGCTTTGTGTCCACCGAGAGCTTGATAAGAAGGAAAAGCCTTGTTGCAGACCGCACACTTGTAGCTAAGTTTTTGTTCCGACGAGGTAGTAGGAAGAGCTTGAGTGGGAGAGCTGTAGCGGTGGTGAGGTGGGGAGGAAGTTGAAGTTGAAGTTGACGCCGAGGTGTTGCCGCCGCGAGCGAGCATAACGAGGCAGAGAGCTAAGTACTCTTCCTCAGTGGGTTGGTGGTCGAGGCGTGGTCGTTTTGATCTCTTGCGCTTAGTCCATGACTCACCTTGCCGGTATTGGGGGCTCGAGTCCAAGAACTGGAATGACGAGGTTGGTCCTGTGGGAGAGTTTAGAGCTTCTAGTGCCATAATTGGTCGCAGAAAAAAGAGGACGGATATAAGCTTAAATCACAGAACTGAGAGAGTTGAGAGAGAGATAAAGAATGTCTTTGGTTGTGTTGGGTGGTGTGAAGTAAGGGGTGAAGTGGTGAGGTGGGTTTATAAAGAGGTAGGCAGTAGAAGAAAAGAGAGGAAGTTGCGTGACAAGTGGTGGGAAAGTAAGAGGTGCTGTTGTGAATCCGAACTATAATATTTTTATGATAGAGTTAGCATGTGTGAACAATAAAGAGGAGTGAGTGGAGCACGTTTTGTATTGGATCGGTGGCCAATTCTATTGAGATATGTTGGCGGCCAAGAGTGACCGAGACCCTTTATTTTAAAAGCCGGTCAAAGAAATGGAGTAAGTAAGAACCATGTACAGTTTCGGTCTGGATGCTCTGAATCGTTGAGAGACCCATGGGCCCAGTTCGAGCGAGTGAAGTGAAGTGAAGACTAGGAGTGAGAGTGAGACTGATTCAAAGTCAACAGCCAACACCCCGTTCCTACCAAACGCGGCCGGCTGCTAATCGTACACTTTGACTTTTCCTATCCAGTTTCTGACCGACTTCCATACGGTGCACACACACACACACTTGGCTTTGTTGCATTTAAAAGGCCAAAAGACTTTTCTATTAGTTCTATAAAGTATAAATTATAGTTCCAGAAAGACAGTTGATGATATTGTTATGTAGCCGGGAAATTATGATTCTGGAGGTTGGAGATTGGAATAGGTTGTTGAACTTAAGGTTTTAAGTACACGTGGCAATCGCTCATGTCAGTATTTGGTTACTCCTTTTTAGTTCCTGATTGATTATTTGAATTATAAAATTAGCCGTCCAATAAAAAGCCAACTTCTAGTGGCCACAGAAATTAGATGAAAGGAAAGGAATATAAGTGTAATTGGGACTTGGATTGACAAATGGCATTTTGTACCAATGGAAGACCTATCTTGTTTGCATTTCTTCTTTTCTTGGTCGTTAATGGACTTGGTGTACGATAAGCACACTAACAACACCCAAAACAATCTAGAAGGAACAAAGTTACTCCCGACAAGCATGTCTGAAGATTTCAGAGAGGTGTTTGACATAGTTTTACAGGGGTTCAGGTTACTTCTCCTGTTACTCTATTCTTATCCTATTTTATGAATATTTATTATTTAATTTTTGTAAGTCTCATTTATTAAATCGGTGGATATTTATAGAGTATGATAGGAATAAA
>JANQAP020000159.1:583001-595574 GCA_026874005.2 Erythroxylum coriaceum
TGTAACACCGAGTTCCATGTTCTTGTTCCCTGTGCCTGAATAAAGACCCTCATCCGTGATTTCCATGCAAGATAATTGGAACCATCCAATAGTGGTGGTCTGGTGATCGACGCACCCTCTCTAGTAGCCATGTTTGTGAAACTAGCTGCACCAACTTGCTACCAAGTTCTAAATCGGTAACCTTGCTTTGATACCAATTGAAAAATCAAAGGGTGTAGTAGTTTCGCAAACTTTCCGTAAACTACTTTGGCACGAACAAAATAAAACCAAGCAAAAACGAAATAACAAGAACGCCAAAAATCTGGTAACGTAGTTCGGCACTTCTTGCCTACGTTTGCAGGGCCCTCACCCAGCTTAATCACTTTCACTAAAGTACAATAGATTTACCCAAGGCTTTACTGAGCCGACACCACTCAACTCTTTACATTATCTCTCAATCTCACTACCCGTAAAAGATTTTCACTCCTGATAATATGACCGACTCGTGTTAACCTCAACAGAGGATTTTACTTAACAAAATTATAACTGAAGAAAACTAAATAAATAACTCAAGTGATTAGACAAAATTTAGTGTAAATAAAAACACTTGAGAAAGAAACAAAGAGCAACTTCCCAATGACCATAGGTCCTTCAAAAAGATCTGACAGTTGTCCTTAGATGTAAGCCACTCCACAAGAATAGTTTTTCAGCTTGATCAAACCTTCGGCTGAGACTCCCAAGAGATTTTTCAAGCAATACCCATAAA
The DNA here is from genome assembly GCA_026874005.2 of Erythroxylum coriaceum. NCBI lineage: Eukaryota > Viridiplantae > Streptophyta > Magnoliopsida > Malpighiales > Erythroxylaceae > Erythroxylum > Erythroxylum coriaceum. The sequence goes on from JANQAP020000159.1 coordinate 583,747, forward strand.
TGCTATCAGTTGAAAAACACGCAAACTCTACTCATAAAACACAAGCCATGACTCCCATGAGATTTTCCAGCAATACCCACGTATATAAATAGCTGAAGAATACAAAACCTCCACTCACTACACACATACAACACTCACGTATATTTCTGCCATAGATCTCATATATTCCTCAAGTCATAAACGCGTATAACCAACTAAAGAACAACCCACCCACAGCACACAATTTACGCACACATCTGCACACGTACTCACAAAAATATACTGCAAGCCTTGTTTCAGTTATTCACCAAAAATCACAGCACCTGTTTCTGCCGCAATTTTTTGTGTTTAAACTATTTCACCCATTGCACTTACTCTTTTGTCTCACACAACATATGTATATTCAGCTCACTTAACATATCATGTTGCAGCCGTATGTGTTTCTATATTGACCATCACAATTCATGTTTCTTTAATGCCACACACACACACACGTGAACTCCAAGTGTCGCACACTCCAGCTGTTGCACGCTCACCTTAACATCGTTACCGTACACCCCAGCTGCTGTGTTGATTTTCTAATCAATCCACTTCAGTCGTAGATACAAGATATGCACAAATCCTTCACACAATAATTGTCCCACTTCAATTCAAACATGCAACAACCTCATCCTTTTAATTTCATCAATCCACAAAATCTACAAATCCAGCAGTAATTTAATTCCAATATCACCATAATGATAGACTCCAATGCAATGTAGAATTCTTTCACAAACACAAGTGTGACAACCACAATTTTTAAATCTCACTACAATTAAGATTTTATATGTCCAATTAAAATGCCAAAACTAAATAAAAGATATATATAATATATCTTAACAATTACTTATAATCCTAATATTTGAAATTAAACTTATAATTTCGTGAGACTTTAACTATAATTTTTAATTTGAATTATGTTTATCAAATGAACTTTATACCAGCTTAATTTGTGACCTAATAATTATTATAAATATCAACTAGTAATGCTAGCATCGATGTAAGCTAAACCTCATAAACTACATGTGGTGGTTTCTATCTAGACTTGCAACTATTTTAAAGAAAAATAAATAGAATTTAATTATATGATCATCATTTTTAATGTTATCATTAATATTGCTTAAATTACTTTCATAATACCAACAAACGATTTATGAGATATAGAAAATTTAGTCAATATTAATTAAGCCATCAAAATGATAATTACTTAACTATTTCTTTTAAATTATCTCTCCCATATATCTCTCCCATATACTTCTTTTTTTTTCGTTCGAAATTCTCATTATTCTTCCCCTACTTACGCCATCCTTTTGACACTTAGGTTATGTTGGGTTGGACGTAAGATTTTTAGTGGAATGGAATAAAATGACTTATAATGAAATGAAATATAAATTAATGTACTATTAGAAAATTGTTATTCGGGAAGCATGAAAGGGTTCATAATGTAATATAGTGAAATACTATTTGGATAAAGGGTTTATAATGTAATATAGTGTAAAGTTGTTTATCATTTTACATTCTATCATAAACTCCGGAGGTTTTTTATTTTTATTGTTTAGGATGGAATAAGATGTAATATGAAACTCTCCTCTTCTATCCCATCCTATTTCATTCTATTATAAACCCTTATCCCAAATAATGGAATAACATTACATTTCATTTTATTCCATTAATAAACCTCCAATCAAACATAAGCTTAAAGTTTATCGATTATGCGCCAACTAAACTAGTAGAAACATTATCTCAAAACTTTAAAAATAGTTGTTCAGTTTTATATATTATTGATATCGGTAGTTACGCATGGACTTAGAAGCTGGAGAACAACCATGAATTAATCTTTGATTAATTTGATGTTAAAAAAACGAAACAACCCCACAGTGTTTGTAGCTCGATTGACTTGGAGGTTGAGTGTGGCCCCTCCCTTGTGGTTGCTGTTTGCTTCATGGTTGTTATAAGAGATTTATTTATTACTTCTTAAGCTAATTAATCTTCTGATAGCGTAACCAACTATATTAAGTAATTATACACATTTAGCATGAAATGATAATTAATATGTGCTGGTCATTACTAAGAAAGACTAAATAACAATTTAGGCTTTTAATTATATTCATAACATGAATTCATAACAAGTACGTGATGATGACACTACATAATCATATATCTGTGTAATTATTTATTGAGACGATAAGCTTTTGCTGTTATTTTATTCAAAGAGTTCCTTTATCAAAATATTGATTTGGAGGGCTAACCACAAACGTGCTGAAGCTTGATTGGTATTCATCGCATCTCTAACATAATGTTCTCAGGTTTTTCCCATAGCAGAAGTCAGAAAAGAAATTCGATCGTGTCTGACAGTTGGTTAGAGCCATCATCGAACACAGAGAACTTGTCAATTATTAGACACTTAAACTCCACCTAACAAATTTCATCTAGAATTGTATTTATATAATTTTTTTATATCATTAAGAAAAGAAATTTTTTTTATTCAAATTTACTTTTTCTTTCATTTAATATTTCTTTAGACTCTACAAGAAATATGTCGATAATTATGATTAAATCGTCTTATTCTCAATCTTAAACCTTTTAGGTGCAATAGAAAGATGGAGATGAGATCCAACTGAATTTAAATTTCAAGAACAAACATTTATAATAGAAATTTTAATAATGTCCTTATGAATCAGTCGACAAAGTTATATATATTGGTCGAATATGAGATTATATAAAATTATTGTATAAGAAATATTATTAATTTATCAAATATTACTTTACTTTATACAAGTTTTAGTGTAATTGATCTAGGAAAAAAAAGATAGGAGATATGTTACTTGAGTTATGAATTGTAAGTCATTAATCGTTGGCAAAAACATTAATCCGTATACCCACCCTAACCCTAACCCCACGTATTAATATAAGCATCATATTAGTACGTACCTTCAATCATTCAGCACTTATAATTATAACGGATGTCACCAAGGCACTCGCATCAGAATTAGTCCTTTTAGTTGATGACAACTTGACATAATTCTCTATCAGAATGACACTAAAATACCTGTAAGCATTTTCTGATCTATTTGGTACATCAAATATGGAAGACTATAAGTGTTTCTTCAAATAATCGTTGTAGCGAGTGGGATTGCTCTTTCCGTGTTGCGTATACAGTCCCAGCTCGACTTACTACGCATTCAAACTCGAGTGAAAGGGAATGAATAAGATATGATGAATAATGAATGAATTAAGAGCGTCTAAACTTGCTGGTAATGAATGTAATATGGTATCAATTGCTTTTGATATATCACCAAACCCAAGTCCTACTTATACGGGTCAAACTTCTCTTCAAAGCTATGCATTATTATTATTTTGTTTTAGAATTGACAGATAACTATTCATATCTTCTCAGTTTAAATTATGGGAGCTAGAGCAGCAAATGTAACAAGTAATATTGGAAGTTCTACGTGTCTGACGGTGGTCCTTATAACAACTCTGATGAAGACAGAACTAGCTGTCAATGGCTACCATTGTATCCTTATCAACAGGGGAGTGGGAACTAAGGAGACAAAATGACGATGATCGTGCAAGCCGGCCTTATGAAGGGTTTTGTTTTTCATTTTCTTTTGACAGCATTTAACCTATCTAAAATGACGAGGAATAAAATCCGATCTCTGTATGTATTCTATTCTGTCCCAACTGTACTGTCTTTGTAAGATTTTATTCCCCTTTGATCTTTACATCATTTAATTGCCAAATTGCGAATATGGTATTTATGCGATGTTTTTTTGGTTCTAAGTCAGTCGTGCATTGGCCGGTGCACCTTAGAAAATAGTACCACTAAGATTTCTTAAAGGACTTCAGCTTATTAGCAAGGAAAAAAGTAAACGTAGAAAATTTTCCGATTTGGATGCGTGGAAATGTATCTTAAGGCTCGGCGGAATCTTGGGAGAAAAAAGTGTGTGTTTATGGCTATGTTCACGTAACCCAACTCGAATACTACGATAGGATTTCTTGACAAATCAAGGATTTCTAGGTTTTTATTATACATGGTCGTGTTGAATATACAATGTCTTTCCAGAGATAACAATTTCTGTGTGATCTTTAACAGAATTATTTGTATGACTTGCTGTAGTTAGAGCCATTGAACTCTGCCCTTCTTCGATATGTTTCATGAATTGCAAAGATACATTAGTCATATTAACAATTTGATCAAATGAACAGTATATTGTAACATGACACGACATTTTTTATCCTGCACGGTTAGTTGACTACATAGATTCTTGTGGCTTGAGTTAGATTCTTGATTTGTAACGTAAGATCGTGACTAGCCTTACATATTTTCATTGTTGATAAGGAAGATTGTTAATGTTCTGGATGGTGAAGTCCAGATTTAGAGTTAAATTATGCGTTCCTATTAATATCAATAAAAATGCTTAAGCTATAGTGGACGTCTAAAGTACCTTGAGTTACAGCACCCAGAAGAACCATAACCTTAGATCTCCCTGGAATCAGGTTACTTTCTCCGGATTATGTATGAAAATATAATGGAGTTAAACCTATGCAGCTTGTCCACTTTGGTTAAAAGATATAGTGTGATATTAGATCCGAAAGCATCATAATTCAATGGCATGTACTTAATTCTTCAATCTTCTTACAGGATGGATATATAAGTGATATTAGCAATGGAGCTTCTGGTTTGTAGAGTAATCTGATTCTTGTTCTATTTGGGAGACAATTAGGAATTGCCCGCTCTCTTCCCCTTCATCCCTTGCCCTAGTTGAAATAGAAGGTGACATACGGTAAACAGATAAATTACAGATTTCAGTGAAGAACTATAGTTGTACTTTCAAGTCAAATACAGTGATTATCAAGTAGCCAATGAGAACTTTTAAAAACTTTTAACTGAGATGAAAACTACTTAAGTTGGCTATGAGCCGAAAAACTGGAGACAAGGAACGAGTATAACGGTTAACGTGTCCGGTTCTGAGTGTTTTAATATAAAAATGTCAGACTCATCTCCACGACTTGGCCGTCCTTTGGCCGCGTTTATCGCCTACCTATCCAACAGAATTCCCTCCATTAATAACTTATACTCACGAGGACTTCCCACGTTCCAACTGTTGGACATGTTTAAACACATATGCATGATTACTAAGAAGTTCTTATTTAAAGTACACTAATACATTCAAATTAATACTCAAAAAATAATGCTTTCATTCTCATCCTGCCTAATTACATTCCCTTTAATTTGGAGCCTCACCTGTCAATGATAAGCCTTCGACCCTTTGGTATCACTAATTGTAGATTATAATGTAAAATATAGTTGAAGGGCACGGAAGCTTTTTTCTTTTTTGTTATTTTAATCTGTCATTGCATGAACTTGGCCCTGCCTTAGTTGTATACTTGTATTGGCCCCTGAGTGGACTCCCGAGGTTAGTTTACGGAGCGTGGGACCTACACCAGAGAAATGATGGAGAATTAAGAATTCCAATAAATTAGTTAAGTCAATCCTTCCTAGCATTCTTTGTGGAGTTTGGGTATAAATGTGGCTCTAGTTTCTTGCTTGTCTCAGGGGCAATCAAGCTGATCACACTTGAAACACAAACACCTATTTTTTAACCCACAGGGTTCCTAGGGTCTGAAACAAGTATGGAGCCCATTGGAGCATTTCCTGAAGGAGAATGGGAGTTCAACAGAATACTCTCCATGGAAGAGCTTGATTTCACTTCAGAATTTCCTCTACATTGTTTATTCCCTCTAGAGCATATTGAGGGAAAAAAATTTGCCAACCCACAGATCTTTTTCTCGTATCCTGAAGCCAATGCGAGCATGGTAGAGATCAATGACAGTTCATTTTACTCAAGCATTCTTAACCACAATTTGCAGTTTTTATCGCAAGATAACAGCAGCAATATTAACCATAGTGATAGTGTCTTGGTTTCCTCTTCCAGTCACGAAACCTACTCCTTAAGCAATACTAACAGCATTCCTATGTCCATCGATATTTCTGTCATGGACGACAAAACTAACAGCTCACTTGCACCATTGTCTCCTGAAATAGGAATGACAGAAACTGTCTCTATTAATGAAGGCATAAGCAGTCACCAAATGAGAAGTTCTACAAATGATAGTAATCAGCTGGCAGTTAATGCTGTTCCTAACAAGGAGCTTGAACTTAAACGAAAGTTTGATTCCCAAGAATCACGTCCATCAGATTTCATGAAGAAAAAACCTCGAATTACAAGAGATGTAAGTGCATTCATCAACGTTCATATCGAAACGAATTTTCAATCAGTCCAAGGAATTTTTGTTCCCTGATCTTTAGTTTCTTAACATAATTTCTAAACACAGGCACAAAACGGTCAGTCGAAAAGGAACCAGAAGCCGTCTCCAGTCAATGACGACGAAGAAGAGAGTAACGCTGGAGGAAATGGGCAGAGCTCTAGCAGTTGTAACTCGGATGAAGATTCCCATGATTCCATTGAAGGGACTACTTTAGGGTCCAATGGCAAAACAAGAGCCAGTAGAGGATCAGCCACTGACCCTCAGAGCCTTTATGCACGGGTAAGACCCTTAACATGTTTGCTCGTGCATAAGAATATCTCCATCAAATTAATTACTTCCGTTTTACCCTTTATTGATACATAATATATGTTGATAATTGTGCTGCAGAGAAGAAGAGAGAGGATAAATGAGAGATTGAAAATCTTGCAGAATCTTGTTCCTAATGGAACAAAGGTTGATATAAGTACGATGCTTGAAGAGGCAGTCCACTATGTCAAGTTTTTGCAGCTTCAAATCAAGGTAATAAAAGGGCACATGCAAACTTTTTTTCTGCAAGCTCAAACCAAAAAAAAGAAAAAAGAAAAAAGAAGAAGAAGCTTTCTTTCATTACATGTCCGTGATGACTAATTCTTCTTATATCAAACTTGCAGCTTTTGAGCTCGGATGATCTGTGGATGTACGCCCCTATCGCTTACAACGGAGTGGATGTTGGCCTAAATCAGAAGATTTCTGCACTCTTGTGATATTGGAGAGACAGAAGCTCTATAATGTGTCTAATGCAATGTTTTGTTTAACAATGCATTAGAAAAGTATAGAATTATATGATATAAATATTTATATACTCACAACAAATTTCAATGTCCAAACCACGAGGAGCCATACAACAAATAGTAATGTTTTTTCTACAGCTTCTCGCATATACCGTATCCGATCACATGGATATGCAAAAATATGTGGCTTCACGATAGCAGAACCAACGCATATTTGTCTATCAAGGGATATGTATATAATAACTCAGTTTCAAGTACTTTTAAGCAATAAAAAGAGAAGACCTTCACATCGGAATATATGATATACGACTCTCTTTGGTGCATTCGATCGTCGATGTCGTAAGGTGGATAATAGTCGACCCATATAGTGGGTGGCATGATCCTGAAAACTGATATTAGTTATATAATTACTTGCAGAACAGCTCAATAGAAATCTTCAGTTACTAATATAAGAAGCTAAATGTAAACTTACATGCTTGACATTTGTTTAAAATTTTCAAGATTTTTTCAATTAAATTTTATTTATGTACAGTTGAAATAATATGGATATTTGAACTGGCATACATGCAATTATAATCTAATCAGATTTTCAAAAAAAAAAGTTTGTTTAATTTTATTTTCATTTTTTCTGATTTTTAGTTTTTAGTTTTTCTTTTGTTAATATGAATGTAGTTATATTTTTATTAGTGATGATAATTACGTATTAGATAAAACGTAAAGATAAATTATTTTTAAAGAAAAAAAATGTAAACAAATAGATTTTTTTTACTAAATTTAAAAATAAAAACAATACATATGAATATAACTAAACTTTTAGGAGATCAGATGGTTCATTCAACTAGTATAGCATAGGGGACACGTTAACGTTTTGGATTGCAAGTCTTCTAAAATGCTCCAAGATTTGCATGGGCTAAGCCCAGAGGCCAAACCCTCAAAACAAGCCCATGAAGATTAATGATTTGGGGGAGGTTGAATGTGTAATTTTACATCCCTCTTCGCCCCTGTCGAGCGCTTCATCCCCTACCAAACCACCACAGCTAGTCTCGAGCCATGACATCGGCGGCGGAGCAACCGCTCAAGAAGCGGAGGCTTTACGAGCCCAAACCAGAGTCACCACCGCCACCACTAGAAATCCCAACTGAGCCGCCGCAGAACACTGTTGCTCCACCATCAACGCCCCCGCCTCTCTCCCAAGACGAAATCAACACCAGACGGAGAAATAAAGATGAGATTAAGAGCGTTTACGAGGCTTACAAGCGTCTCAAATCTTGCGTCTCCCGAAAAGACCCGCGCCCCGTTTCTGACCTTGAACAAGCTTATCTCTCTCTTGTTACTGCTTCTAGAGGTATTTTGCTTCTGTTTCCTTTCTTTCGTTTATAAATTTTATGATTTAAACTGATATCAATACCATAATTCGTTTCAAGTTATGTGTTCTTGTGCAATTTGTGAAGTGGTTCGAATGTGTCCAATTTGTCGAATGTCGAACAATTAGCTTTAATGTCTAATTGAAGCCATTAGCCATTATGAAGTTCTTTGTTTGCCTAGCTTGTTTGAATAAGATGGACTGAGAAATATGATAGTTTAGTCTCGTGAAATTCTGCTAGTCTTGCAGGTTGCATCAGTGTACAGCGTCTTCTAGCCGATTTGATTCCTAGATACGCGTCACACTGCCCAACTGCTCTTGAAGCTGCAACTAAAGTAGTTATCGATATTCATAACTGTAGCTCGGCAGTCGTTAGCGGAGGAGAGGATTGTGATGGAGTCGCATTTGAGACTGCCAAGGCTTGCATTTTGGGCTTAGCTGACATTTGTCGGGCTACTTCTTCAGAAGCTCCAGGCTCATCTGTAGTCCGAGGAATCTCCTCTAAAATATTTCAAAGAGTGCTCTCTTTGATGATGTCGTCAATAGGTGAAAATAATGTCTTTCAGATTGTTGAGAAGGACGTTTTGAAGATGCAAGATTCAGTGGAGCACTTTTCCAAGCTGAAGCAGAAGTTTACTGATGAAGATGTTACTCCATTGGTTAAACTATGCAAATTCCGTGCAATAAGCCTCCTTTGGCTTTTCTTTTCTTATCCAAAAAATTTGCTTGCGGAGTGTTTTGAGCTTCTCAGATCAGCTGAACCAGAGGGAATTTCTGGAGCACAGGGTTTTATCAGTCAGGTGACTCGACAACTGGATGAGGAGGCCATGCCTGATCTTATGGATGCACCTAACGATAGAACTACATGTAAAAGCTCTTCTAGAACAAATGACAGAGAATACGAGATTAGTGGTAAGGATTTGTCATCAGATGCCAACCATGACACTGGAGATGTATCGTCTGTCCCACAGAAGTGCTTGTTACATTTGGTAATATGTTTAAAGTCTGCTTATATCAAACAATTATTTATTCAAGAAATGTAACCTAGTTAAGTGACCATGTAAAATATTGTGATGTTCAACTCATGCTGTTCTATGATTTTGGTAAAGTGAATGATATTTGTTTTTTAATGTGTTAGGCCTCTACTTTAAGGCTTAACTGAATCCTATTAGTTGTATGAACTCTTGGTTCTTTGTGCTGATGATGTATACTGGATATTCTAATTCTTGATGGTAAATTCATCTTTTGCCTTTGGGGAGGCTAATTTCATTAGTGATAAATGGAATGGGTCATAAGTGCTGAAGCTGATCATTAGGCCTTTCAAAAATTATGTTAAGCGGAAAAGTTTGCAGTTTTTTACTTTCCAATTGGTCAAAGGACTTGTTTTGAGAGTGGTATTAATGTTTATTGGTTGTGCTACATAGCTTCTGAAGACTTTATGTCAATATTTTTATGGTCCCTATTCTTCTTAACATTTGTGATTGGTTTTGCTTGATACTAAGGAAATGACTTGATCCAGCATGAATTTTTTGCTTGGATATCATTATTGAAGCATATGTATTAGATGATTTCTAGCTAATTGATGGGTGCTTGTTGTTCTTCCTTAGTTGTTGAGCAGATGAAACTACATTTTCATTTGTGATGCAACTGAGAGGAATTCGCTTGCTTATATATCCTATGTTCTTGTTTTACTTCCTCCTCTTCAAAATATTTACTAAGGCTTCTTATAAGCAGGTTCTTGATAAGAATCCATCACTCGGAAGTTGGATGTTATCAAAGTATAATAAGTTGTGTAACTTGCCTTCTGCAGTTGCTGCATCAGAAACTAGAGCTGCTCTTGAAGGAATCCTTCGTACCTATAAAAAACTGGGTACGGAAGACATCCATATGGATAGTGATGAGGATGATATCATCCCATCAAAAAGTATCAATCAACAGTACTTAGGACCTAGTCATTCCAATCACTGTGAAATCTCCGGGGAAACACCTGGCAGGGATGGTGAGTTAGGACTTTACTGTTTAGGACTTTACTGTTTGAGAGTTTCTTAAACTGGTTTTTCCTTGATTGCAGGATCTAGTCATAGCGGTGGAGTTGCAAGGTCCTCAGATTTGGAGGCTAGTGACCCTGGAGATTCTTCTCATGGCATGCCAGGAGCACTATCCAATCAACAGAGGCTCTCACCGGTTATAAAAACATCGTTAGACTATGGAAATAACTTGTTTGAATGTAGAAACCACAATGCTGGTTCAGAGAACAATCCAAATTCAAATACAGATCTCTGTTTACCTGCATCAAGATCCTCAACCAGAGCTGTGAGTGATGATTTTTCTTCGTCAAAGATTCCTATAGGGCCATCTCATGGTTCTGCTTGGTTCTGTGATGGGGACCCTACATCAATGGAGGTTTTCTCTGCTTGTAGACAGCTCTGGTTGGGTTCTTTAGGTCCAGATACAACTGAAGCTTATGTTAGGTTTCAGCTTGAGAAATTTGGTCCCACAGAACGGTTCTTCTTCTTTCCCTGCAAAGGGTTTGCGTTGGTTGAGTATTGGAATATGTTTGATGCTGTAAGAGCTCGGGCATATATGCGCAATCACTTCCCTTGGCAGATAAAGTTCATGGACATAGGATTGGGAACTAGAGGTGCTATTAATGGTGTTGCAGTAGGTTCGAGTCCACATGTTTATGCTGGAAATATTACAAGTCAGTGGGTAAGGGATGAAATTCTGCATGAATCAAGGAAAGTGCTGTATAAGGGCCCTTACAAGGTTGAAGAGCTTAACAATGATCAAGCATTAATAATGGAGTTTGCAACTCCTGAGGAAGCTACTACTGTGATGGCTCACCTCAGACAGTATCGCAAGGATAGTTGTAACAGTGCACAGTTGAATACTGGATCAGCTACTGCTCCAATTCCTCAATTGGATGGTGTAAAATCAGTCCCAACCCCTATCAACATTGATATGAGAGCCAGTAACTCTGGAAGCATTTCCAATAGTATGATGGAATCACCTCAAGCTCAAACTACTGACAACTGTAGGACAAGGATGTCCCACATATCCTCCTTGATTGCTTCATTGCGTACTAAATATAATGTCAATCACAACGCCAGTTATTTTGACAGTCATACCGTTGCAGTGAAAGATGTGGATAAAGCCCCATCAAGCAGTCTTTGGATTTATCTCCCAAATGCTAGCTCCCCTTTCCTAACAGATGATGAATTATTGGCTGTTTGCAATCTTGCGATTGCAGACGTGGGATCTATAGTTAAGTGTATGAGAGCAAATATGCAAATTGGGAGTGGGTGGTTTGTCGAATTTAGCAGCAGTGATGGGGCAATTACTGCTTTTAAAAATCTTCGTGGTTGTCCTGGAATGTTTTTTCAGATTGAATACAGGTATAATTC
>JANQAP020000159.1:611526-622150 GCA_026874005.2 Erythroxylum coriaceum
ATGTCAATACACTATAAACACTCCTAAACATTTCAAATTACCAATATACCCTTCCCATAAGTGAGGGGATGTTACATGGCATTAGCGCTTTGTTTAATGTTTCTGATTTATCTCCTTTTTCCATTGCAGATTCGAGGACAAATCTTTTTCAAGAAGGGAAGCATGATGTGAGCTCAAGAGAGAGTCGAAAGACAAGTAAACTATTGGATGACCCATTGACCATGCCGAAAGGACCAATTACTCGTGCTAATGCTAAGAGGCTTAGAGAAGCTTTTGGTGGGCTTATATGCACCCTGGTTTCTGAAGAAAAGGCCTTTGGAGATCAAGTTACAATCAATAACATCAAGGCAATAGCGCTATTCACGTATTCTGATTTTGGTCGAAATTATGACATTGATTCAAGCCGAAACAGCTCAACTGACCAACATGAAAGTTGTAGATTTTTGTCTTAGCTTCCCAACGGTATAAGATTTGCCATAATCGGAGGTCTGTACCCCAAGATATGCTTGATGTACTAATGGATGTTCTGCCAGAAAATTGTTACGACTTCCTAATGGACTTTTCAATTTTTCTAGTTAGGTTTTTCGTTTTTAGGCCCACTTTTTGAGACTTAAAAAGGTGGTTTTCTGCACTTCCTATTCAGATTAGATTGAGAATAATTTTAGATCACTTGATGAGGGATTCAATCCTGAAGTTCTCTACAAACTGATTTTACGAACTTATCAAGTGATTAGTCGGAATTACTAGTGGCGTTCTTTTGATATCTTTGTGCGTTTTGGTTTCTGATTGCAATGTTAATCTTGGGTCAAGGCGTCGAAGGATCTTCTGACAACTTTGATTTCTTGAGTTGAGGTTTTGATCCGATCGATCAAGGGGTTCCTAATCGAATCAATTCTAGGGGTTCCGCATCAATATCCATAAGATAACCTTTTGTAGGTGTAAAATCTAATATCGTAAAAACCCTAACAAATATAGTCCTAAAAGGAAATAATATTTTGAAAATTCAAAACCTAAATAACTAAATGATGAGTCTAGAGCTTGTCTAGGAAACACATTGATGCCCATTTTAATATAAAACTTAACTTGTGCTTAACAAAGATGAGTTTAGTGTTGGTTACAGGACCACTTTAACGCTAATTTCCTTATATTTCTCCAAGGTGTAAACCCATTGTAAAACTAACACTCGACACTGGAATGACTCTAGTATCAATAATTTTATATTTCTTAAACCTACAAAAATCAATACATGACTAGCATCGGTGTTAGTTATATTATGTGACCTTTTTCTAAAGCCTACACCTCAACATTATGGGTTTGAATTCAGTCTCTTAAATAGCAAAGCTTTACTTCTTAAATAAGGATCCACCATTAGATTATTAAGAGCTTCTTAGGCCTTCTTTACTCTACTCTTTATTAGTGGTCCTCTAATGTTCTTTAATGGATCTCTAGCAACTTTTTCCAATGCTTAATTTAAACTTTTTACAATTCATCTAAGCATGGCTCCTTTGTTTAGAAGCTCATGTAGCTTGAGAAAATACTTAATTCGCATTATATACTCCAATATCTTATTTTGTATTATATAAGATGACCTAAAAAGTATGATCTATTAAGGTGACCAAAACTTTTATTGAAGGATATAACCAATTATATGAGGTAGAAAATATAGGTGAAGGGTGTAATTTTGCTACATTATACAAAGTTGCATTAAATGACTCACCTTGATTAGTAAGGTGTAATTACATATTCTTTGAATTCAAAGCAATTGTCTGTTGCATTTGAATTTTTGAGTAAGATTAAGATAAAAATATTTTAAAATATCTTTTTACTAGGAGGTGGCACAAAGATGTTATTAGCTTATATATGAAGACAAAGTTTGGTAACATTCGACAAAATGAAGATTTCAGTGTTAATAAGACAAAGAAATTGGAATCAAATTTTTGTAAAACCCTTGATTATATGGTAGATATCTTATCAAAGTTTGAGTACTTGTATAATATGTTAAAAGAAGCAAATAAAAATTCATAAGTGCCACTACAATTGATTCGAGGGATGTTAGTGATTTTATAGACATTTTGAATCCCTTCTAAAAGATGTGAGGTAGAAGGACCTATTTGTCTCCAAGCTACGTGGTAGGATAAGAACAAGAAGGTTGAAATCTCAAGTGGAGGAGGTCTAAAAGAAGAAATAAGAAAAGGAAGTGAGTTATTAAAGATACATACTTACAGTATTAATTTGGAAAAAGCGTCAAATTATATTATAATATTTTTAATAAAATTCAATTTAAACCCTAATATTTCAATGCGTCCAAAAATTTAAAACCTAAGTTTTCATAAATGTTTAAAAGAACCTATAATTTTTTAAATGTTCAATAAGAATCTCGACTTAATATTTTCATAACACTCTTATTAAAAAAGGTATTTATGCCATTTTTATTATTTTATATGGGCCCCATTCCATATGCATATCCTACGTGGTAAGTAAACCAAAATAATTAAACAAATGTCATCGTTTAGGTTTCTCCCAAACATTACACAATTAAACAAAGCTTATTACAAAATTTTCACACAACAATGTTTGGGTTTTTCCTAAATGCTATCATCTAGCTTTATTGCCAAATGAAAATGTTTAGGTAAAACCTAAACATTGTCATTGGAATAGGATGTGGAGGTAATTCAGAAGATCTACCTCCTTGCTCACATTTCTCTATTTCTAGGTGTGTTAAAAATCCTTAATCATAAATCCATCTTCCTTGTATTTCTTTATTTATGGTATGTGGTGTTTTTTGGTTTCTTGAAATGTGCATTCCTTGGTGCTTGATGTGGTGTGGCTTTTCTCTTTTTCACAGTTTGTGTAACTTCTCCCTATTTTATAGTGTGGTGTAGTTTCTCCATCTCTCATAGTGTCTATAGTTTGTTTATGTTAAAGCAACATATTATTGTTTTAATTTTAATTTAGTGAGATATCTATTTATATAGGTAAGTGTAGCAGACAATTATGGACAATTATAGACCCCTTTTTTGTTATGGAAGATTAAAGGTAACATGTGGTCTTGACATGTTACTTTTCTTTGTTGGTAATTTCAATATAATATGGCTTATCCATAAGTGACAAGCATGTTACATATTATTATGTGACACATTTTACGTGATATTGCATGGTTGTTTAAACTTAATGTTAATTTATATCAGACTAATTTGAACTTTATGTGATACTTCATATCAAAGTTAATTTAATATTTAAATCATCAAAATTCCTTTTGTCTTATGTTTATGAAAAGTGAAAAGTTCAGTAACAAACCTTACAGTTTCAGTCAGTATAGTAATCAAGACATAAGCTCTTATAAAATGAATAGTTGTACTATAAAATTGCTGACTCAAAAACTTTCTTTCAACTTCTACTTTCTACTCAATTAACATCTTATATGGCACTCTATTGTTACAAGGAATGCTTAGTTAAAGTAATTTTTGGTACCCCAAAATGCTTAGTTAAAGTAATTTTTGGTACCCTAACTTTTATATGTGTTTGTATATTCGTATGTTCTTAAATATGTAAATTATTATCTGCTAGCCATTTGTAGGGTTATAATGACTGAATATATAAGCTTAAAGTTATATTATGGTTGATACTTTAAAAAGATCATGAGTTGAGTTATAAGGGTGACTCCTCAAGTTATTTTGATAAAGTTGATATTAAATTTGTTAGTTATAGAAAAATTTATGAGATGGGGAAGGAACTTGGATAAATACAGGTTGACAAGGCTTATTTCAAATCCCCTGGTTATAGATTAGTAAGTCTTTAAGGCTCGATGAATCTAATAAAAGTTGCATTAATTCAATAACCTTTTAAAAATGCATAGGACAATTAAGCTATATCTTACACACAAGCTTGATTTTTCGATTATGGTTTCAAAAGTTTTGGCTATAACAAGTAATGATGAGAATGTTGAAAATGATGACGAAATTAATTTAGATAATATTAAAGAAGAGAGTAGTAATGATAAGGATGTAGGCATTTATAGGAATGAATTTAAAGGTGATAATGAAGTTAAAGGTGAAGATGATAATGAAGCTAAAGGAGTACATAATACATTTGATGTTTTCATTCTAAATGGACAATAATTAATGGAGATTGACTATAGTGACTATGGAAGTTTCATTGACAGTGATGAGTACCTAGTGGAGAGGAGACTGAGGAGCCAATTAGAAAACCTAGCACAAATATTAGACCTGAAGTAAGTAGTTGTATGGAGTTTGGTAATGCTAAAAAGTTTAAAGATGTTTTTTATTGATTATTTAATAGAAATAGGGCTTAATGTCCAGTGAAAAAATGTCAGTATAAGTTTATTATAGTTGGATACATTGAAGCACATAAGCAGGAATTATATAAAACCTGTAATAGTAAGGATAGATGTTTCAAAATGAAGACATATTTGTTTGAGCATACATGTTTCATAACAACAAAGCCTAAAGTGATATCATTTTTTCTTTTGCTAGAAACTTCTTAGACATAATTTTAAAGAAGCCTAGCATTGACCTTACAAAGATTATTAAAAAATGTAGGAAAAAGTTGAACATAACTATGAATTATACTATATGCAAGGTTGATAACAAGAAGTCAATTAAGGAGAGAGCATTAGACTATGCTTATGAATATTTCAAGTTGTAAGGTTATATTCAAGAGTTGAAACATAACAATCCTGGATTAACAACAGAACCGAAGTTGTCAAGAAATTAAGCAACATCATTATTATAAAAGGTTGTACATTTGTTTTGTAGTTGTGGAAGAAGGATTGAGGCACTTGCGGCCTATAATTAGGATGGATGGTTGTTTTTTAAATACTAAATTTCAAGGGAACTGATCATTGCAGTTAAAAAGGATGAAGATGGAAGCATATATCCTGTATCATGAGCAGTTGTTGAAGTTGAATACCGATTCATATAGTTGGTTTATTTTGTTCTTATTAATTGATTTGGAGTTGGAATATAGAGATGAATTCATAATAATTTCTAACATACAAAAGGTACATAAATGTAGAATTGTGTTTTTTGACTTATGTTATTTATTATATGATATGTTATTCTGTTTTTTTTAATGACTTGGGCATCTAGGGATTGATAAAGTTGTTGAAGAGACATTTCCAAATGCATTTTACAGAATATGCACTAGACATATTTACCACAATTGGAATGGAAAATGGAGTGGTAAAGACTTGAGGAGATAATCACTATAAGAAAATTGTCGTTTAGCGACGGACATTATCGACAGAAAACCTAAACATTCCGTCGGTAAGTAAGGTTAACGACAGAATTTATTGACTAACGAAGGCATCGTAGAAACGACCGTAGGTAATAATTTTTTATGAATAACAGAATGTCCGTCAGTAAATTTACCGACGGGAAATTTATGTAACCATTGGTAAATATACTGACGATTGTTTGTGCAGTCAACCATAAGTAAATTTTTGACAGTCCATGTTTTTCCGTCGGTAGATTTACAGACAGTATTGTTTATTCTGTTGGTAAGTTTATTACAACATTACTGACAGTTATGTTTGTTTCGCGGTGAGCATACCGACGGTTTTTTGTGACAAATCCTATCGGTAAATTTGGCGATGGAATTGGTTATTCCGTTGGTGAGTACCGATAGTTTGTTGTTTTCTGTTGGTAAAGAGAATTGATTTTACCAATGCACATTTATTTTTCTGTTAGTAAATTAACCAGAAATTTTTTTAAAAAAATATATACCGTCATTAAATTTTATTTGATGATCTTATGGTTGATGCATAATTTAAACATTTATGAATTATCTGTGCATAATAATTTGATTTGTTTGTACATTTAATTTGTTTAAACAGAAAGTTGATTCATGATATAAAGTTAAAATTATCTTAAATGATAATAAAAACATTAAATTGTATATAATAATTTTTGTAATTCAAATGAAATGACTACAAATATACTATTGATTTGGTGACTACGGATGCTCTGATTGGTACAATGAGGTTCTACCCCTCCCCTTTAACTCATCTATCTCATTACGAAGCTGAGCTATGTACTCCATCGACTGTTGCAACTGAGTTGTCAAAGTCTGCACTGTGCTCCGAAGCTCATGGACTTCATTGATTGTGGACTGCCTACTAGATGCTGCTGTACTGGACGTGAAAGATTGCAAATAATATGTGTTCACAAATAAACCTAAGTCGAATATCCTTCCATGACGGTCCTTACCACTTACGGCATGAAGATAGGTTTGAGTCTCATCAACATATTCGGACTGATGAGACTGTCGTTGAATGCTTTCTTGTATTTGGTCCTATCAGAAGGCAATGTTTATATTAGTAAGTGATAATTATTAAGCATTAATATTAAACTATAAATTTCACATACATTTAGTTCTCTACATCAGCTGTTGACGTACTTCTTAGTGTGATGGTGCAAAAAGACTGATGGTTTGTAGGCCTCATGCCCATAGACTTTTCCTGCATAAGAATAAAATGTTATAAGTGAACTAGAATTTATAAAAATTTTAGCATAGTTTTCTCTATTTTTATGATATTTACCCCCTATTGAACAAAGAAAATAACTCAACAACACAGCCATATATGGCACCAGACATTTATAACATTATCATTCTCCATAATACATATATTTTCATTCCAAAATTAACACATCAAATTCAATTGAAGTATAACAAAGTAAAAAAATCAGAATATAAATGCAAAGTGTAGATACTTATAAGTCCCTCTGCATGCTAGTAATGGGTAATAGATCCTCCCGTATATACTGGAAAACTCTCTCCCCCCGATCCTCCATGTCTGTTGGTATAATTACGCTCTGAAATGGACATTACCTTAGGTGATGTCCAATACTGCGACCAACGACTCCATATTTGTTCAAAAATATAAGGCAGTCGTACACTAGCCTTGTGTATCACATCAATAAAGTCTAGATAACATGTACGTACTCGCCTCTCCCATACTTTATAAATGACCGCATCAAATTCAGAATCTCAAAAAAATTCTTTCTGAAATAAAAGGAAAAATATTCGATAAATACTTATAATGTAATAATATTAATCTAATTAATGTATAAAAGTTAATTAAAAAATAATATTTTCTTTTTGTACCTCAAACTCCTGATAGTAAAATTCCTTTATGGCCTAAGAGATATTCTTCCATACATAACCCTCAAGATCAATCTTCTCCTTGAATTTGGATATTATGTTTCTTGAGCACGGTCTAGACGGAATCAACCTAACATAAAAACAAATAATTTTATACCATTTTTAAAATTTAAACCTATAACTTAATTATAAACATATAGTGTTTCATGTATTTTTACTTACAAATTATTGACAATTGTGATGTAAGTTCTTCCATCAGGTCCCTCAACTCTAGGCTGGCAACCACCTCTTTCATCTGCATTATTTGCCCCTGATATCTCTGTCAGTATAGGGGTAGTGGATGATGTAGGGGTGGTGGATGGTGTAATAGCAGGACGGAAAGTGATGCCTTATCTGCAAGTGTAGTAAGTGGAGGGAGAGGAGGTGATTCAATTCCAGCTGCAGAATGTGACGCTTCACCTGGACAGTAAGTAGCTCCGAATCGTGGTATGAGCCTTAATCGCATTATATCTTGTCTTCTCTTTGGTGGCATATTTCAACCTGAAATTAATATTTGATTAAATTTTCTAGAAATATAACAACTTCAATTCAATATTTTATACAATGTATTGAAAACGAAATAATTGATTTGTTTAATATAATATTCAATTACAAACACAAATTAATCGCTATCATCACTTAATTGTAAATCAAAATCATCTTCTTTTTCTGAAGAATTAGAATCAAATTCAGGTTCCTCTTCAGATCTCTGACCCTCTTCATCATCTCCAGATAAAATTTTAACATATTCATTAGATGGATCGTTCAAAGGTTGATTATCCTCATATATGATAGATGCATTTATTTCAAAAACTTCTTCCTGAAACGCTTCACTTTCAATTCTCTGTTCTCCTTTTCCATATGATTCAAAAACACCTCTAGGTTTAACTTTAAATGGCCAACAAATCTGACTTATCTCCTCGTAAGCTGGGAAAAGGGACATAAGACACCTGGATCGCTTGGATTGCCAACACGAAAGATTCAAATTGTCTAAATCTTCTGCGCTTGTTGATTTCAACTAGATTGTATCGATTATACAATTTTATACCAACATTTGGAGTTGGATCAAACCAGTCACACTTAAATATCACACTTCGCTTTATTGGCAATGCAAGGTACTCAATTTCAAGTATCTTAATAATTTTACCATAGTAATCTATCAATTCTCCTTGTATGCAAACTCCACTATTTATTGTTGCCATGCTATGACCATGATGCTTGGTATGATATTTGTATCCATTAACGAAATACACCAGATACGATTTAACAATTCACAAAAGTCCCTTCACAAGATCACATATGAACTTGTTCTTTATTGGATTTTTTAAGGCCTATATAAAAGAAATTATCATATTAAACAGTATAATGTGATTTGAACACTTAAATCTTATAATTCAATCATTTCAATATTTATAAATGAAAACTTACATATTTCTCGAACCGTCGAGGAAAGTGTCTTCCAACTTCTTTATTGATATCATCCTGTGTTTTGTCAGGCATTAGCTCGCGGAACAATTCCTCGTATAATCTAAAAACATTATTATATATTTCAGTTATGAATAACACTAAATTTCAAAACCCAAATAATCAATTTCAACTTACTGCACGAAAGGTTGAACCTCTTGACAGTTCAATAAAATGTAACCATGGGCAGCCTCAATTTCTTCCTCTGTTAACATTCTTCTTGTTGAACATCCATATGTTCGTCCAGGATATGTGAAAATGGATAAGTTACCATCAGCATCACTCGTTCCTCCCCCATCTTCATTACGAGAAATTTTTCTTTCTCTTGTGTAAATATGCGACTCAAAATAATGTGAACAAAATGTACTAGCTTCCTCCACTAAATAAGCATTATATATCGAACCTTAAACTCTAGCCTTGTTTTTGACATTTTCTTCAAGTGGTTTAAATACCTATATTAGTAAATAAGGTTATACCAATTTAGTTATTAAAACATGTTATTACTTCAATTATAATCATTTTTGTTAAATTATCTCTCAAATGGATACATCCATCGATATTGAATTGGGTTGGCTAGTTTAGCCTCGTGTGCTAAATGCACAGGTAGATGCTTTATACAGTCAAAGAAGCTTAGAGGAAAAATCCCTTCTAACGTGCACAAAATTACTGGAATTACCCTTTCTAGTTTTTCCATTTCAGCCAACTTGATTTCAAATAATGCTAAGCTTTTGAAAAACAAACCTAATTCTGTTATTACTTCCCAAACCTTATTCGGTAGCAACTCCCAAAATGCAATTGGAATTAGCCTTTGCATAAACACATGACAATCATGACTTTTCATCCCAAATAATTTGTACTTTCTCATCTCCACACACCTTGCCAAGTTTGAAACATAACCATCAGGAAACTTTAGGCTTTTTAACCATTCACACAATATTTCCTTTTGTTTTTTGTCCAAAGTGTAACATGCTTTCGGATATTTACCGGTGTGAAGATCTTTATGTAACTCATTCCTTCTACAAAAACGTTTCAAATCAGCTCGTGATTTTGTATTGGCTTTTGTCCTTCCTTCAATGTTCATTACAGTATTGAACAAATTGTCAAAAATATTTTTTCAATATGAAATACATCTAGATTATGTCGTATCAAATTAGTTTTCCAATATGGCAAATACCAAAAGATGTTTCGTTTTCTCTAACCAAAGTTTTTACAAATGATTGTATTAACTTCATCAGCTTCAAGTTTTGTAACTTTTAGTAAGTCTAATTCCTCAATCTCCTGCAATATCTCTTCACCAGCTTGTGAGAGGGAGGAGGTGTTTTTACCATCATATTCTTAATGAACTTTTGTTTATTGCGTCTAAATGGATGATCTGGAGTAAGAAATTTTCTGTGGTTATCAAACCAACATATTTTGCCACCGTTTGGAAGATAAAACGCATCAGAATCATTGCCACAATAAGGACAAGCCAATTTTCCTACTGTGCTCCATCTAGACAATATGACATATGCCAAAAAATCACTAATGGCTCACATCAAAGCTGCTCTCAACTTAAAATTTTGTTTTAGAGACACATTATATGTCTCAACAACATATTCCCAAAGATGTTGCAATTCAGATATCAATGGTTGTAAGAATACATCAATTTTATGCTTTAGATTTGTAAGCGCTGTCACAATCACTGTCAAGAACATATATGTCTCTTTTATACACATCCATGGAAGCAAATTATAAGGAGTAATTATCATTGGCCATGCTGAATATTACTGACTGGATTGACCAAAAGGTTGGAATCCATCCGTCGACAATCCCAACCTAACATTTCAACTTTCAGCTACAAACTCATAATGGGTTTCATTGAAATGTTTCCATGCTAGTGCATCTGATGGATGACTCATTATTCCATCTTCCTGGTGGTATTCTGTTGGACCCCGAACTTTTCTTAGAAGACTAGAACTAATAAATGAGAAATGTGGAGAAGTTCATATTTGTGTTTTGG
>JANQAP020000159.1:636644-668304 GCA_026874005.2 Erythroxylum coriaceum
TAATTTTTATCATATTTCATTACTGGAATGGGCTGGAGTACCATATCAGCTTGTTAAGTTGGCAATCCGCCCTGCCAATAGTCTCCAGTACTATAGTTTATTCAGTTTCGTAGTATTAAAATTGTACTTAAATTTTGAGCTTAAAAGTCACTTTTTTTTCAAGTGTAAAGAGTCACTTTCTTTGACCAAGAAGAATAACTGAAAACATCAAAACAAGGAAACAAACAAATGGAAGCATCATTATCGGATCGAAAACATTTCACACTGACAACCGGTCCAATCAGCGTTTGCTGGTAAGAAGGATAGGGGATTTCAATACATGAAGGAGATAAGGGTATGCCCTACAATTTTAAGGGCATAGTAAAAGATGGAAATTAGGCGCGGTGGCAACGTACTGCCACTTTTACAGGGTAGGTAATTGTTGCCTCTTTGAAGGACGACGTCCCTAAAGTTGCGGGATGGAGGGGCGAGACAGATACTCCCCGTCCCTTGCTCTGCTACACTTTCCGCCTCAATTTGGGCCAAGTCCCCATGCAACCTCAACTAAGTAAGGTAGGGGCCAACTTTCTCGTCTTCCATTTTCTTCTTTCAAACCAATTAAAAGGAGGAGTCTTTTGTTTCTTTTTTTTTTTTTACTTTTCACTAGATTAATTAAATGTTATAGTAATCATTTAATTTATAAAGAAGTTAGGTGAATTTGACAAACTAGCTTTATCCACTAATGGAAGACTTAAAAGCTAGCTATAATCACGAATAAAACGTTTATAAGAAGGACAAAGGAAAAAAAGTATAATTTAAACTTTAAAATACAAATTAAATTTTAACATTTAACAACGGCTAATTTTGATTTTAATTTTAATTTTTTCTAAACGTTTAAAGCAAGTTATTAATGGACAATCTAAACTTTGATTTAGTTCGAATAAATTTATCTTTTTAATTTTTTAAATTAAAAATGACATCATTTTATTAGAACTTTCAGACTTGTGATCGAGTTAGGCCAAACAACATGAGTCTGAGTCTAGCTCAAAACACGAAAAAAAATTTTAAAAAGACTAGTCTATAGGTGGAGTCTATTGACTTTAAATCGGGTCAAGTTGAACTTCTTTTTTTTGTTATCCCATACTCCACTATATCACATGACATATTAAAACCTACTAATAAATTTATAAAAAATAATATAAAAATAAATTATGCATATTTGTTAGCATTACTTAAAGGGTTATGTTGTTAATTAAAATACCTAATTTCCCTAATTAATCAACGAATATGTCAACAACAACAATACCCAGTAGAAATCTCGCTGAGACATGAAGTCTTGGGAAGTTTAGTAGTACACAGCCTTACCCCTTAACAAGTAGAGAGGATGTTTCTAAATGACCCACATGAATGAATAAAAATAAAAAAATAAAATAAATAATAAAAAGAAAAAGAAAATTAAAAAACCGAAAAAAGAAATTAAAATTAAAATAAATAGATAAACATGATCATAATAATAATACATAATTACCACTTAGCTAACTACAACAGGCAAGAGTTAAAAGATATAAGAGAGCTACCATAATCTCTTTACGAGGGATCCTCTACCTGAATCATAGTACATCAAAGTTTTCTATTATAGGTCATGTATTCGGTTAGTTCTAATATTGTTATATCTATTTTTATAACCTCCCTCCAATTCTTCTTAAGCTTTCATATTTTTCTCTTATAATCTTGGAATATGATCCTCTCGCATCTTCTCACTGGAGCATCTAACTAACTAATACGTCAAAACCCTAAATTATTATCAAACGCCTAATTTCTACGAGATTTCTATTTCGCAGCATCTGCCAATGAGACTCTCATTTTCTGTTTTGTTGAACCTGGCCATGCATTTCTTTTTCCTATACCCTACTACCTTGGGTGCGTGCATGTTCTTATTCGCATTTCCTTTTGCTAGTAATCGAAGTTACTTGTTAGTTATGCATGAAATGTACGTTTCTCATCATTCTTATTTAAATTTTTTTCAAATTTAATCATGATCTTAAGTGGAGAACTTGGGTTAAGATTGTACCTATTCAGTGTACACGCCCAAATGACTTCCAAATTACTGTACTAGCTCTTGAACAAGCTTATCTCAAGAGTCACAACATCGCAACTTAAAGGTTAAGGGTGTGTTGGTCAGAACCTTCAAATCTTTTGGGGACTACAATGAGCCATGGTAAGTTGAATCTTCTTCCAAGTTTCATTATTTCAAAAAGGATTCATTGACATTTCTGATTTCTCACTTCCACACTAAAAAGTGATATTATACCTCATTAGATGCATGCTAATATATATACTTTGCTACAACAAAAATCGTAAAAAGAACATAAAAGGGAAATAGTATGCTAGCATTAGAATTATTTGGGACCCCATAGAAAGAGACGTAAGCTTTAGTATAGTCATTCAATGTTGTAAATATGTAGTGTGATAGGGAAAGATGTGCTTCAATTTCATCCCACGTACCGACACCAGTTGTCTTTCCTAGCACAAAGTTTGATTAAGACATAATGTTTACCTGTTTTCACCAGGTGATGAAATAAGTCGATAACAAAAGTAATTATATGGACCAACAAAATTTAAAGGTTAGCTAATAAATTTCCTATACACACGAAATAGTTGAGCATTTTAAAAAAGATTAAATTTAGTTTTTCAACTTCTATTAAAAATTTACTTAGCAACGTAAATTTTATTTTTTATATAATAAACATATTCCTTAATATACATGTTATCGTAATTAAAGGATTAATGGGTAAGTTAAGATATAATTTTTAAATATAATATATATATATATAAAGGAATTTGCTTTGGTAATTGAACAATGTTTATCCTTTTTGTATATTTCTTGGGTTTTTTTTAAAGATACAAAATATTAATTTCAGTTTTAATTCTAAATTTCAAGGTAGATACAAAATGAGTAAGGTGAATATTAAAATCCATATACAAATGCTTATTACATGCATTCAAGTTTCTAAAGATGCGCCTATTCTTGGAGATGTTAATTAATATGAGTTATACCAGATCAACTTGTCGACCAAAAACAAGAGTAGAGTATGAAGGAAAATAAATTAAACATGTTAGTTGAGAATTAGTAAAACCGAATGCCAGAGGAATTGGGATTGAGATCGCTTGGACGATCAATGATTGGAAATTAAGCTAAGAAATGCTGGCAAAGCATGTGAAATATTGTGGACAGTAACACTACATCGTCTCTTCCCCAAAGTTAATTTTCTGATAGCACATAATCCAAAGCAAAGATTCGTGTCTTAAACAATTTGTCCGCACATACCCTATTTAGTGTAACACGATAGTGCGATTTTCTGCTAAGTTTCTATCTTCATCAAAGAAAAAACATTATTTTTTATAAGAAATATATTACTAATTATATGGTCATTAATTATTATTATTATTATTATTATTATTATTATTATTATTATTATTATTATTATTATTATTATTATTATATAAGAAAAAATATTAACAAAATATTTTTATTTATGGTATTGATAGTGATCAATACTCACTAATACTTTTTTTTCTATAATTCAAAGGCTATCTACTTAGGAATTAGGATATATACATGAAATGGTTTATATATATAATATTACCAATCTGGAAACTATATATAGAATGAAAACAAAAGGCATTCCTATGAGATCTAGGAGCTGAAGGAGTAGATGTCTACTGATATTGTGAATTGAGTCAATACAGCGCACTACTGATTATAAATGAAGGCTGATGATGGTAAAAGTTGTTCGTTTTATTTCCTTTTCATAGCTTGAACAGGATTGGTGGGAGTTAACGTTATCAGCCTAAAACTTGGATCTCGTTAGATTTAACCTTGGATTGGTGAAAGAAAGAAAAAATAAAGGAATTGATTGACTAATCCCGGGCCTGACGATAAACTTACTTGGAATTTGATGACATGAATATTAATCCATAATAAATAGCTGCAGTTCTGATCTGTACTTTGGCGGTCAAAGCAGAAGTAAGAATTAAGGTATGAAAGATGCAAGTCAGATAACCATATGCGAAGAGGACATGGAAGATTCAACAGTGATAGGGTAAGACACGACCAGATGTACACTTTCATTGTTTTCTTAGTAGTTGGTCTGACCCAGTTATCCAAGTTGAAGCAAAGCATGATCTTGGTTAAGGAATCAAAATGTGATAACTAAGTTGAATGGTTGGAGGTCTGATTGAATTGGTTGGCTTTTGGATCTTGTGTCATGTCTTAATTTTTATACTCTAGCATGAAGGCGAATTTTGCCAAGAGGATAGGCGTGGCTAGTGGCTGTCATGATTCTTTTGCTGGCGAGTAATTTGGAGGCAAAATTAATTAACTTACGTTGGGATTTTGTCTCAGCTTTTGGGAAAGAACAAGAGCTGGAATCTGTTGTTGGACTTTCCTTTCTCGTAAGCTGACACAATTAAAAGAAGTCTCTTTTGTTTTCTTTTAATTCTTTATTTACAGTTTTGTTTTTCTGCAATGCTTTTCCATTTCTACTTGGATGCTCCGGTCAAACGTATGGCACGTGACTCAGTAATTAAAATAATTGTAAACATACCATATAATCCAGGGTGTTTTCAATAGGCTGAAAGCCATTTTATACGTATATACATATATATATAATTATTTATTTTAGGGTGAAAAGAGAATTTTAATTTATAAAATGAACACCAAGTAAATTGCTGCCGCGTGTTTTTATTCTATTAGGTTACCCCATCGATTAAAGCAATAGGACAGTCTCATTTAATAAAAATTGTAAAAAAAATACTTTAATTTTCGACTGCCTCTTTGTCATAAAATCCAATGTCAAATTAGATCCATCTGTCATAATTACACATAAGGTGAAACTTAAAAATATATATTATTTTTAATTAAATAAATTTATTTCAATCTCTTAATAAAAATTATTTTATTTTATTAAAATAAATATTTAATTATATTTATTAATATATTTTTCATTAAGTTATTATATTTACTAATTATCAAATTTATTAAATTATTCATAATTTATATTAAGAATTAATTTTAGTTAATTAAATATACAATATTAAGTTTAATTATTCATAATTCTTACTAATAATTAATATATTAAATAATTTAATAATACATATTTAGTTAATAGTAAATTAGATTAAGGAAAAATATAAACAGAAAATAAAAATCACATCATTATTTTTTTTTGAAGAAACCGATATCAAAAACAAAAATTAAAAAAATCAAACAACTAGACTTGTTTATTAAAATTTCAAAATAAACACAAAAATTAAAAATATAAATATAAACAAATTCGTCTTTAAGTGAACAGCCCTAATTGCTCGAAGAAAACAATACATCCATCTAATAACTCTTTTACTCTTTTTTTTGAAATTAACTAATTCTATCATCCGTTGAAGTTGAACGTAAGGTTGTGATTAGTGGTGTTCCTGGTCATTATCGTATGCTCCGAGTTTCCGTTTATCAAGTGTCTTGATTGGCCTACAAACTCTGATCCAACCAATCACCAAATCATAAAGGGTGCGGTTACAGGTACGACCCCATGTACGGTACCTACTTGACACTTTCACGTCAGTTTCTCATATCGCGGTGAATCCCACGCTCCTAATGCTGGCGTATGTCTAACAAAGCCCCACAAAAACTACCCGTGCCCTGAAACCAAACACCCCCTAAGTCTCAGTCAAACTCAGTCCACGGATACAAACACAACACTAACTACATAAAAAAATGTTGGTCAGAAGTAAGAACGACAGAAATGAAAAAGAAACTCCGCATTTAAATACAGTACTGCAGATACTAAAGTACATGCTAGAAACGAACCCAACCGGAACCCAGAACTCTTAAACCTGACTTTTTGGCAAAGTGGTTGTTCTTCTTTCTTCATCGCAACCTCTCTCTCTGTGTTTTGATACTGTGCTGGTCAAACCCCATTTTGTTGTCCAAGTCATGCTTTTGGCGGAGAATGATGTGTATGGTACATTTTCTACTGGATTTGATGTGCAAGTGTAGGCACAAAAGTGACAGAAATAAACATGGAAGGTGAATCTGTTCAGGGCCTCCTTTGTCAAGAGACTGATACTTGCTGCCTTGATGAAGCAGCCGGAGATCATGAGATTGCATTCATGGATCTTCCACAGAATGGTGATTACTCTAATAGGGAAGGGGACTTAGAAATGTTGATTGAAAGAGAAACCAGTTTTGGGTTTAAAGTGGATCAATCTGGTGTGTTTCAAAACTGGGTCAAATGTGCCCGCTTGGATGCTATCGAATGGATTCTTAAAGTCAGTGTCTTGTTGATTCTTCTCTTTTTCTTTTCTTTTTTTTCCATCGAGTTCACCTATGGTTTAGAGTCTAAACCATTGTGAAGTTTAATTAATTGCTTATTTTCCGGGGATTAATTAATGCAGAGTAGAGCAACCTTTGGATTTCGTTTACAAACAGCTTATTTGTCCATGCTTTACCTTGATAGATTCCTGTCAAGACGGTCTATTGATGTAAGATGCTACTTGTTATGTTTTTCTTGAGTTTCTGTTTCATTGCTTGTTACGTTTTTTTTTTTAATGTTGTTTGATTTTCCGTTTTGTTCAATCATTTTCAGGGTGAGAAATTGTGGGCAGTTAGATTATTGTCAGTGGCATGTCTTTCTTTGGCTGCAAAGATGGAGGAGATAAAGATACCATCTTTGTCAGAATTCCAGATCGACGACTATAATTTTGAGAACAAACTCATTCAACGAATGGAGCTGCTGGTATTAAGCACATTAGAATGGAAAATGATCTCTGTTACACCTTTTTCTTTTCTTCACTACTTCATCATTAAATGCTGCAAGGACGAATCGCCATCAAAGCTGATGTTACGTAGGACTGTCGGATTGATCTTGACTCTAATGAGAGGTAAACTTTCGGTGAATTCTTATTTGTCATGTCGGCAATGATTTTTTTCATATTGATTCAACTGCATGAATGCAGAGATCAATTTGATAGATCATCGACCGTCTGCTATAGCAATTGCTGCCACCCTTGCAGCGTTAGATCAGGGTTTAACAAGGATGGAATTGGAGTGTAAGATGAATTCCATCCTCTGTTCTCATTTTCTCGAAATTGTAAGTTCGAAGCTTTGTTTGCTTAATCAGATTAAATGTTCAACTAACCAAAAAGAGTATAAACTTTGTTCAATGAATATCTACAGGAAGACGTGTTCAAGTGCTATGCTCTAATCGAAAGATTAGCAGCTGAAAATCTCAACTTGCCAAGGTCTGTGAGTTCGGTGGATATCCAGCTGCCTACCCAACTCAAGCCAACGGATGTTTCCGGGAGTTCTTCGATTACTTCGGCTACTAGCGTAAAGAGAAAAGGGCTTGCTTCTGAAAATCCCGATCAAAGTGAGAAAAGACTTCGATAGGAAATTCTTTATGATTCGTTAATTTCGTCGTATATTTGATTGTCAGTTCACGGATATGATTGGAGTTGGTTGAAAAAGGTCTCCAAAACGAGCAGCCAAAAGGAGAAAACAGAAAAGGAAAAGGGAAATAAAAAGCAGAGACTTGAGTTCTATGTAAAAGCTGAGCTACAAGTGTAAGACCAGTGCCACTAATGTGGAAGAGAACAGACCAAAAGAGCTCTTGAAGGCTGCTAACTTTGGCAAAATACTCATGCTTACTCATTCGATTCTTTTCAAGCTTTCTTTCTGCTTTTGCACTGCCTCTTGCGACCCTCCTTTTGATGGGATGCTTTCTTTGTGTATTTGAAAAGGTATTGATAGATATTATAAACTGAGGAAAAACAGGCAGGCTATGTTTGTGTGAGTGGGTAAATTCTATGCTACATGATGCCCACCAAGGCTAAAAATCTAAAAAACCAAAGAAAAAGGGAAAATGAGTTGGATTTGTTTGAATGTTTTGGGCAGAGAGGGGACTGCTTTAATCCCCAATGCGAATTTTTGTTGGCTAAAACATAAGTTGCTAAATGGTCTACAAACAAACCCAAGGCATTTTATGCGGACTCCAAGAAAGTTTATATGTTGATTATAAAAATTCCTCTTGCCTTATGAACGGTCCTCTTCGCTGTCTTTATCCATTAACTAAGCTAAAAATCAATTACTACTATCATTATCCTATATGAAAATCAGTAACTATTAATGATTCAAGTACTTGCTCATATACCATATCGACTGAAACTCAAGATACGGGGACATCAGATTGACGTCGCATAGGTGAGCAACTTTTTCCCCGAGGACCAAGAAAGATCATTTTCCTGGAGCCAATCCAGCAAAGAAGTACCAAGTACTCTGATGTCGGTACCCTCAATATTACACAACTCCGCTAGGGCTGGTCAAGTGTATAGACTATAGACTTGGAAGCAACATCATATCTACCTGTATTGGCCGTACGTTCTTGACCTCTGCACAAGCCTTGCTCTCTATCTGATGTTTTCAGGTGTTCAGAATCAAATTACAGTAACCATTTGATGCCATTCATGGTTCAAAACAGAAGCATGTGTTCAGTTTCTTAGTACACTACATAAAATACCAATTACAGTAACGCTCAAAACTTGTGTAGTATATATAGTAAGGTGAAAGAGACATTTTTAACCTAACTTTTTGACCATGTTAATTTTAATCTTAACATTTGAGAATAATTATAATCTTAATATTTAAAAAATGTTAAAATTAGATATAAGTGTTTAGTTGAACGTAAAATTTATAATATAATAGAATTGTTTATAATAAAATGTTCATAAATGAAAATGATATTAGAAAATTGTTATTTGCAAAGAATGAAAGGGTTTATAATATAATATAGTAAAATATTATTTGAATGAAAAGTTCATAAAGTAATGTAGTA
This sequence comes from Erythroxylum coriaceum, assembly GCA_026874005.2. Taxonomy (NCBI): domain Eukaryota; kingdom Viridiplantae; phylum Streptophyta; class Magnoliopsida; order Malpighiales; family Erythroxylaceae; genus Erythroxylum; species Erythroxylum coriaceum. Next base: position 645,509 of record JANQAP020000159.1, read on the forward strand.
GAAAGATGTTTATTATTTTATGTTTTATCCTAAATTTCAAAATCAAAAAATTTTCATTTTTACTGTTTAACATATAATAAAATATAATATAAAATTATTTTTTTTCATCTTGTTTCATTTCATTATAAAACCTACTTATATTACATTTCATTATATTCTATTATAATTTTAGGTTGGTGTCCACGTCAAAAGTAGGTCTCTTTTTTCAAAAAATATAAAAATATTAATAATCTTTTATTTTGTCTGTTGAAGTTCATCCGCGTCCCTCTCCTTCCCCACCATCGTCGTATTCCCACGGCCGCTGCCGCCATCGTCGTATAGAATTCCAGTCCCACGGTCACCGCCGTCGTCGCCGCCGCCAAATTCATCTTCAGGATTATCTCAGGCAGTAATAGTGGGCATAGCCGTTGGGGCACTGGCGATTTTTGTAGTGCTGAGTTTGTTGTGTATTTTTTGCAGGAAGAAGAGACTCAAACGTGACGATGAAGCTGCCTACTATATGCCTCCACCTCCTCCTTCCTCACCTAAAGATTTGATCTTTCGCGACCTAGTTGCATGTATTGATCTAGTTACATAACCTTTTTATTTTTCATAGTCAAAAGATTGGATTTTTGGCATTTTAGATTTGTCCTTTTTGGTGGGATTTCATTGACTAGAAGTGGTGTCGCTTGAATGGGAGTACTCTGCAGTTGAAATAGAAACGTTGTAGATTTGGAAAATGATCGTTTGGGCAGATGCGTTTCTAGTTTATGTTCCGTTTGTATGTAACACGTAGAATAAGCTTCTAACTGTGAAGTCAGGACATGTAAATTCTATAATGTTTTTGAACTTTTAACGATGCTGCATGACGATTGAAACTTGAATTTTTTTATTGACTTTGTTGAGTTACATGCACCTTTTGACTGCTAACGTGGATTTCAGCTTAGCAGCTCACTTTCTAGCAAATTGTTATCTGCTTGAATGTCAGATGACCCATATGTTAGGTGGTGGCCGACAGCATCAGTAGTATTGGCAACAAAATACTACTCACGTCCTGATGTTACATCAGCAATGCCAAAGCCCATTCCCCGACCACCAGTTGCATCGAGACCGCAGAATCCTCCTGAACGGTGCCCGTCTCCACAACCACCACCTCCACCACCTTTCACGAGCAGCAGTGGTGGCACCGGTTCCAATTATTCAGGGTCTGAATCCCACTTCCCCCAACTTCTCATGGCATTGCTTTGGGTTTCTCAAAGAGTACATTTACATATGAGGAATTAGCGATGGCAACAGATGGCTTCTCAAATGCAAATCTCCTCGGTCAAGGTGGTTTTGGGTATGTGCACAAAGGAGTCCTTCCAAAAGGGAAGAATGACCCTTTTGCCTACTAGTAATTATCGTAGGAACTTGTCTGGATAAAATATATGCTTCTTAAATGGATTCTTGACACACTCATATCACATGTTTTGGTTAACCTGTCATGGCCATTCTATACTTGTTTCATTATTCAGAGTTCTTAATCAGATTCTAATAGTACATGTTACTGTGATTGACTCCTTTTTACTATTTTCTTAACCCAGAAACTGTTAAGGAACAGCCATGTAAAATGGTCGACGATAGTCAAGCCTAAAAGAGGTCTGACGGTAAACGAAGTAAAAGAATCCCCTACAAGGCTTCCAGGCGTTCGTCCTTTCCATTTTTTACGTACAATAATAAGTTGACAACCTTTTGACGCTTTGACTGGAGCTTATTGTGACAATGAAACACAACCATCCACGTGGGTAGCTGTAAGAAAAATGTACTAAAGCCTTTTTTTTACTATACAGTCACTGGTAAAATGTAGCATCAAATGACGCTGAAAAAGTCTTACAGTTCAATTCAACCATACACATTTTCTCCCGGCAGCAGCGGCTCGGAGGAGCCAATTTAAAGTGCAGAAAAGATGTCTACTTTTTACGGTTGAGCACCAAACCTCAGCATGAAAGCGCGGGGAGAGAAACTAAAACTTGAATCTAAGCATATTAGCTTTATTAGTGAGAATCTAACAAAAAGTTTCGGGCCAAGTCTTGCTCTGGATAGGGTATTTAAGTACATTTGATATATCATCTCTCATCCATTCTTTCTCAGTTGGCATTTTTCACCCTTCAGCAAATTCAAACGGCCAACACAAAGCTTTTTCACATATCCCGTTCCCATGCCAAAGTTATTGCTACAGCAATAGAAATTTGGAAGAACAAAAAGAAAACTACCTGTCTCAGTTTTGAAACCTATATTCGAAACGAAAATTACAAGTTAATATCAATGTTTTGAAGAATCTTCTACTTCTAGTCATCATTTCATCTATCACTATTTGAAGCCATCTTAACCCTCAAGTTGCCAGTGGTTCAAACAATTTTCATGGTCAGAAACTTCCATAGCAAAAACATCCATTATGTGGAACTCAATAACAAAATACGACGGATGCAGAGAATAACTCATTCACACACTCGTGGGTCACCAGTAAGCATGTACCTGCTACTTTCGCAGAAGGTTTCAGTTTGATCCCACAGGAATCATCTTTAGAACAGCTGCAATAGGCATGCCAAGCAAGCCAAGGAAGATGCTAACAAACCATTGCTTCAAACTGAGAGGAATTGTGTTTGCAAATTCGCCGAGGAACTCAACAATTATAATCTGAAAGATGACAGTGCAAGTAAGTACGGCCACAAAAACATAATTCTTCAGTATTCCTTCGAACACATTAATCTTTTCCATCTCTCTGGAGCTTATCTCGTTAAAAACCTGAAGCATGAGGATGACAAGTTTAGAGTCAGCCATAGAACCCACATAAACTGGCAAAAATCCACAAATAATTGCTTTCATGAATTATTTGTAGTGTATAAAGCTAATATCATACACCTAGAATAATTTATAATATTCTCTAATGTCCCGTACAAATTGACCTCACAAAAGCACTAGGAATCATGTAATATTCTGATGATCAAAATATCTAGCATATCCTTTTCACTTATAAGTAGGTAATTGCAAACGGGAAAGAGAAGATGTCACCTGACAGAAGACGAATGAGTTGAAAATGAGGGTGTTTAGAATCAAGTCGGAATCTGGGCCATCAAGATTAAAAACTGCCTTTCCTCTCGTCTGAAGATACCATATGACTAGAAATTGATACAAAGATTGACCCAGAATATTCCTCCACATGACATTACTGATGAAGTTCCCTTTCCTACCAAGAGGGGATCTCTTCATCAAATCATCATTAGGAGGTTCTGTGGCCAATGCCAATGCTCCTAGAGTGTCCATGATCATGTTGACCCACAGAAGTTGAACAGCTGTCAGGGGAGCATTTCCTGGGAGAATGTTGTGCCAGAAACAGATGAGAAACAGGTCACAACCTGAAAATAGGACAAGCCATGATAGCAAATGAAAACATGAACTCGAGCTTGACTTACCTGTCAAACAGGCAGAAGAAAAGTTGACAATCAGAGCTACCACATTGACTGTCAGTTGGAACTGAACAAACTTCTGGATGTTTACATAAACTGAACGTCCCCATTTAGCCACAGTTGCAATTGTGGAGAAGTTATCATCTAGAATTATGACATCGGCACTCTCTTTGGCCACCTGCAAAACCAAGAACATGCTTTCAAAACCACCACAAGTTTGGAGCACTACTGTGCCAATAGGCACTTCTTAAGCTACATGTTAAAGAATAACATGCCAATGCTTGTGCTATTATGGAAATGCACTGCTTATGAGTAAAACAAATAGTTGTGTAAACTACTATAATGTTGCTATTCTCAACAGTCCCTCGTCTGAAACACTGTGGCCAGAAACACAGGTAGATTGGATGCAACAAACCTCAGTTCCAGCAATTCCCATTGCAAGCCCAATATCTGCTTCATGAAGTGCTGGAGCATCATTTGTACCATCACCAGTTACTGCAACAACTTCACCAAATGTTGCACGTAGGTGTTTCACAAGGGTATGCTTATCCATTGGTGATGATCGAGCCATTACCTACACATTTTGCAAAAACCAAATACCATTTCCACCATTTGAAAGTCATGAACAAATCACACAGAACCAAATCTTAGACAATTATAAAAAATGGAATTCCTCATCTTTTGAAGAATTGAACTTATAATGTTTTGGAGAAGAAAAATGTTGGAAATGTTAACTTAATTATTGATGTTGCTGCAGAAAGTTTAATTAAAAATCATAAGCAAACCTTGTTTTACAGCTTTGGCGAAGAAAAGGATATTCAGCATGCATTTCTCCGAAGTTAAGAGAACAAACCATTTTTATGACAAACCATTTTTAAGAATTTTGCATAAAGGAGCTCGAGTCACAAGGCTTCTAATAGAAGTTAAATGGAGGACACCACAACAAACAGGTCCGAAGCATGACCTTTCTGTAGAAATCAATTCAAGGACAATTGGGGAAGTCTCTCATCAAACAAATGAATAAATTGGCATAACACATAAATCACATGCTTAGATCTTATAATATGAAAAGATACCTAGCAACAGCATCCTATGTTATCCCAACACAATGCAATGGAACAGTAACTGACCTGAAGTTTGGGAACAAGTTCTCGCAACTCCTCATCACTCTTTTCCCGGAAATCAGGTCCTTCAATTGCTATGCCCTTGTCTGTCAATATTCCACATTCTCTGGCAATGGCCTTTGCAGTGGTTATGTTGTCTCCGGTGACCATCCTAACGATAATACCAGCTGATCTACAGATTGCAACAGATTCCTTGACACCAGGGCGTACTGGATCCTTGATACCGACAATACCTATACAAGTGTATCCTTTAAGAGGAATTGTGCTATCAGCAAGGAAATCAGTTCCAACGTCCATGAATGCAATGCAAAGAGTTCGAAGAGCTTCACTAGCAAACTGCTCAATAGTATCCTTCAAATGCTTGATTGATGATTCCTCAAGGGGAACAACCTCGCCTTTTGAGTTGATAAATTTGTCACAAGCGGCTAAAATTATCTCAGAAGCACCCTTAGAATGAGCCCTAAAACCTCCACCTGGAAGTTTTAGAACTACCCCCATTCGTTTTTTGGTAGAATTGAATGGTTCAACCTTGATAATTTCTGATTTTTGTCGCTCTTCCTGGAAATTTCCGCCCAGTTGAAGCCCAAATTCTAGAAGAGCAGCTTCTGTGGGAGTTCCAAGTATCTCAGTTTTGTTGTCCTTATTAATGACAACTTCTCCTCCAGTGTTGGTAAATAATGATTCAAGTAAAATTCTTAGAGCTGAATCAGGAATTGTAGAGATCTTGGAGGCGCTTACTTCCTCGACTTCTCCACAAATGCATGTTTTTACAACAGTCATGTGGTTAGTGGTTAGTGTACCGGTTTTGTCACTACAAATGGTCGTGGCAGACCCCATTGTCTCGCAAGCAGCAAGATGGCGGACAAGTGCCATGTCTTTCATCATTTTTTTCATGGCAAAAGCGAGACTCAAGGTTACAGCTAAAGGCAGTCCCTCAGGAACTGCAACAACAACAATTGTAACAGCAACAGCAAAATATTCCAACATTTCCCTAGCATCATCTCCAGACCATGTCCAGTGAGTTCCTTCTTGGAGCTTGCGAGTAACTAGTCCTTGCACCAGGACAGAAAATGTTACTACAGCAAAAAATAAGCCTATCTTCCCTATGATGTTAGCTACTCCATTCAATTTCACCTGCAATGGGGTCTCGTCATCTCCTCCTTCACTAAGAGTAGCCATTAATTTACCCCATTGAGTCCGCATTCCAACAGTTGTCACAAGCATTTTGCATGATCCATCCTGAACTTTGGTCCCAGAGAGTAGAAAAGGGCTTGCAGCATTCACATTGACAGGCTCACTCTCTCCTGTTAAACTGGATGCATTTATTAAAACTGAAAAGCCTGAAATGAATAGACCATCAGCTGGAACCTGATCTCCAATAGAAAGATGCACAATGTCTCCTGGAAGTAAATCATATATCGAGATCTTCTGTCTCAAACCATTCCTGGTAGCTTGCACTGTTATCTTTTTCTTCTCCCTGTCTAAATCTCTGAACTGCAGAGATTGCCTATAATCACTCGTGGCAGTGACAAACACAACAAGCAGAATACTTGCAACAATTCCAAGTCCATCATGTGCACCTTTAGGCCAACCTTCCATAATAATCCCAACAACAAGGGACACAAAAGCACAAATACCAAGTATCATGAGAGTAGTGTCTTGTAGGGCTTCCCATAAAAAAATCCAGAAGCCCCGAGGCGGGCTCTCAGTGAATTTATTAATTCCATAAATTTCTTTCCTTTTATTCAGTAAATTCTCAGAAGTAAAAATACCATCAGTGAGTGATGTGGAGAGCTTTTCAGAGATACCCTTAACCCCACCATGGATTCTCAGTTTCTTAAGATCATATCGTTCAACAATGGATCCCAATTCTTCAGCACATATTTCAAAACCAGCCGCCTTGACCTCCTCGGGTGGGTCGTAGTCGCTACCTATAAACATGCAGGGGAAGAGTCAAAATAGAAAATAGAACTTCAATACGACACTAACGATTTTAGAAGAGTAAGGGATGTTTACCTTGGATAAATTGGAGTGCAGCCTTTGTAACTAAAAAAGCAAGTCTAAGGCTCTCCTGCAATGGAAAAATTTTTAAAGAAAGGTCAGGAAAAAATATGTTAAGACATGAAAATTATATCTAGGTCATTTCCAACATAATCTTTATTTTGTTCTAAGCACATTCAGGCCTACCCAACGATTTATCTTAATCTGTCACCCACATCACAGTAAGTAACAATGCAGTCAAAGAAATTGTGTCTGAACTTCATGAGGGCTATCTTCAACAAAAGAAGAGTCGGCCCTCACCATTAGAGAACCATCTACTGTATTTCCAAATAGGCAACCACAGTCCATCCCAAATCTTTACACCCTTCAACATTCACAGGCATATTAGAAATCCATTGATGAAGAATCTTGATGGTTGGGAAACTAAAACTTGCAACTTCAGAAGCAGCAACCAACGTCATGCAAAAGCAATACACATCTAGTAATCGAAAACTCGGTCTTAACAAATGAAGAAAGTCGATTAAAAAAGTTGTATTTTCAATATGTCTATGCATCCTGATTTAGTACGTTTGTTCCAACGGAGCATAAACAGAAGATCTAGGTAGAACAGAGAGAGAGAGAGAGAGAGACCAAATTGGAGCGACGAAGGGCCTGAGCCTCAAAACGTTTGGAAAGATTAGCAGTGAAACGGAAGCGACGTTTAGGATTCTTGACCAACCAACAGAGCTTTCTCCATCTCTGCAACGCCTCCTCTGATGAGTTCTTTGGCTTCACATCAAAGTTTTCATTTAAATATTGCTCCATCACCCCAACTCCAATATCCCAGATTTCTTGTTTCTTCTTCTATCTTCTATCTTCTTATAGCAAAAAACAGAATATACCTAAACCTCAACCTTACCTCCTCCACGCACAAAACACGTTCACCCTCCGAAAACCACTACAGTAGACTAGTTCTGGAAAAAAAGAAAGAAGAAAGAACACAAAGCAAAATGTTCTACTAAGCTTTATTCCGCTGTCCTAGAGCAACCCTTTTTCTTCTTCTTTAATCTATATATAAAGCGAACAAAGACCTTAGCTTGACCTCGTAGTTACCAACTTGTATTTCCCCTTTGAGAAAGGAAAGCTCCAAGGTACGGGAAGCTTAGCTCCAAGACACCAACGTATATCGAAGCCCAAAACTGCATACCCAAGTCGTTGACCATCGCATTTTAATTGCCTGCGAAAGAAGATCCCGCACATAATGTACACTTTCTTTAATTTATTCTTTCCGCGTGAAATGAAATGAAACCGCGTGAAATGAATTTGATAGTGTCCTAGTCTAGTAACCTCAGTGGCTGTTGTGTTGCAATCTTATGGGATAAAGGGTTGCATGTGGGGTCAGGTCAGGTCAGGTCAGGTATGAGGCATGAGGCATGAGGTAGGCGGTATCCCCAAAAGTGTGCGTGGATCCCACTCACGTTCTTTTACTGGCTTAGATACTTTGGTTCCAACGACGTCGTTGCAGGCCACGAGACGGGGCTTTGGTCGCTTGTCTGCTCTGTCGGATTTGATGGGTATGGATCAAAGCAGAGATTGCGATTAATTTAAGTGCTTTGGGTTGATCTTTATGTTAGTTAACTGCTACTTTTTTGCTATGAATAGAAGAGAGTCACGTGGGTGAGATCATGCTGCACTTTTTTACAGTAGATAATAGATTAGGTTACATTGAAGATGCTCGAAGCCATGATCCTTCTATAATAACAAATCTTAATAAATGGGAGTTTTAGATTCTCTTGATACTATTGCAATGGGCCCGTGCTACCATCTGTAATAAGGTCCAGCCCAACCAACATGGCATTCTCTCAAACATAGGCCGGCTGTAATCAAACTAATGGATCAATTTAGCCCATTTTCCATTAATTGATTGATGCAAGTCCAATGCTAGATCCCTTTTCGAATCAACATCGGGGCCTTTTGTATGTACTACAGAAGTTATACTCGGCCACTATTTTGAATACCGGATGTTAGATTAGATTATGACACTTTGACAGGCCTAGAATCAATAACTTGACGTAACTAAGAGATACGTAGTAGTCAACAGGAACTAGATTACACATAATGGAAACCCCACTAAAATGTTTCACGACAGATATTAATAATAATTTGTCCACACGCGTGCCATGAAAATCTAATGCAAGTCCTTCAATCCCATCTCCTATCTTATAGGTTTTTTTTCGATTCTTCGCTTATGTTTTCTTTTTGGAGCTACTGCACACCTTTTTCAGGATTCGACACTTTCTGGCATGTAAATCAGGAAGATATCAGATTGCCACGGAAGTTGTCTACATTAAGGGTATGAAAATATAAGGAAATTTGTTTAAAGTTACGTGGCCCCAACTCGATGTCCACAAACTCTGTTGCTGTTTCTTTCTCATGCTTCTCGCCATCGTTTTGGATGAAGACGGAAGTCGCATGTTGAAGACTTCCAAGCTTCATGGAGCTCGAGCGCACCTTTCGGATGTTGTTGTTGTTGCAAGAAGAACAACTCCAATGATAGAAAATAAATCATCAAACCATTTTAAAAAGGTTGAATTGGGTTGTTTGGTGAACGGGAGGAAGTTTTTGATAACTTATCCAGAGTGTGTCAAATCAAAGACAATGGAAGGTAAAACACACAAGTCACATTATATCAAAGGAGCCCACATGGAGTGACATTAGCACGCGTGAACTGTAAAGGGTTAATATCGTGGCTATTTGTCTACCTATATCTTGAGGAATCGAATAAAAAGTTCGAGACGTGTCAAAAGAAGAGTGAATGGTAGAAGATAATGTGTACATGATTTCTACGCGAATGATTTCATGGAAATTCGCTGAGCAATAATATTCCAGGTCTCTTCCTTCCCCAGTTTCTTCCCCCTTATGCAACACCTTGGACTCCAATATAAAAGCTGTTATATGTTCTAATGGTGATTCAGTAACTAATAGCCAGTGCTTAACATAATTCGAGATCAAGTACTGCGTATAGATAAAGAACCTAATGAGCTTCTTGTGTCCTTGTATATCTTTAGTTTTCTTACGGTGAAGCCAGAAATTAATATAATATAACAACATTCTTTTCCTTTCAAAACCACATCACAAACACTTTCTTTTCTCTTGCTGCATTATCTTCTATGTTTCACTTCCTAGAATGGAAGAACTCGTGGGATTGGCTGGAAAAGAAACTTGAGAAAATGTATGCTACTGGAGGAGATGCACATGTTTCATGTACATTGAAGATGAGGAAATATAGCTAAATGCAAAATGGACCAGCTTGGTCACTCTCGACGAAGAATTCTAGGATAGTTCTTAGATGCAATTGAGAACAACTTGCAAAAAACATATATTAAGTAGTTCACCAACCACAAAAGTTTATGGGAACAAGCTTGATTGACGAAGACGATGGAGATTAAACAAATTAAAAGGCGGCGCGGAGTATCAAATCCGGGAAAGAAAGAAGGAAACATGCCAAACCTTTTTCATCTTTGTGACATTGGCTCTTCTTTCTTTCACAAATATTTGGTTATCTAGTCATGCCCGTGCTCTATCATCAAAATTCTCTAGGGCATGTAATAAAACTAGATAACCAAATAACTCTTTATTTGGTTGAGGATATTAAACTGACTTAGCTTTTTCCAATTTTCACATCATATTAGTCATATATATATATACATGATCAATCCCCAAAAACCAAAGTTCTAATCTCAAGTCCCTAAAGGGTTGGATCAACCGATCACAGGAGCAATTCAAGTGTCCCTCACTCACTTCTAATAAGGATTCTGAGTAATATCAGTTGTGATTCATTTAAAACTTGCAATGTTGGTTGATCACATAATAAAAAATGTTGAACTTTTTAATATTAATTTGTTGAAATTTATTATTTAATTTTAAGTTACTGGATATAATTTATTCAGAATATAGTTTATGAATTATGAAAAATAACTATCATGAATTTTATTGACATAAAAATAAAAATAAAAAGGTTTATCAATGTAAGAAGAAGTTGTAACATCAAATAATTCATTAGATATAAGCATCAAGTGGGATTCACTAGTTAATCACATCATTTCTGAAAATTGTGAAGATTGTCACCAGGGGTTTGTGGAATCTCTTTCCACACCGGCCAACCTTTTCATTCTTGATTAAACGTGAAAAGACGAGCTACCGCAGTCCCATTAAGAAAGAGAATCGTTGTATAAAACCCCATCTCAACTTCCATTGGATGCATCTTAGTGATACCTAATCGAATTTACAGGAGGTAGTCACATATCAAAATAATTCAACGTATTGTACGTTGATCTTTCTCAATCTTTTCCTACTCGGCTATCCCATTCTAACCCAGACAAAAGTTGAGAATATCAGTAGATTCTAAGCTACATAGCAGAGGAAAGAATAAATGAAAATGTATACAATAAATACACCAGATAAGCTCATTGAATCATAAAATCAACTAAAGGGGTCTACAAAAACTGCCCTCCACAAGATTGTACGAACCATAACTCACCCATAAGCATCCTTTCTCTTTCATAGTGTCCCTCTTTGCTGTCATTTTTTGCACAAAATGCCTATGTTGGGCACAAGGGACCCATGCCTCAGTGCCTAGCTAGCTATCGGCAAGTTTCTTAATTTGTGCATCGCTTTATCTGAGTTGGTGTGATGCCTATACAGTTCTAGCTTACCCTGTCTAAAAGACATGCGAAGTTGGATTGGCTATTGTTTTTGATGGTTGCCTTTGTCTGCTCATATTTTAGCTCACTTTCCATGGTCCCCCCCTAATTAAGGTTCTATCACCAAAACTGGTGGTGAAAACTGAGAGAGGCTATGACAGTATATATAACAATGCAGTTCAGTTCAATACCGTGCCCGCATTTTAAGGATAGGGGCTTTTGCTCTTTCTTTTCCTCTTTTTTTCACACGATATACAAATTAAGTTTGTATTGATTTAGTAAGAGATGACATAACACAGCAATGGCGAACGATTTTTTACTACTTGTGGGTGGATACATGCCTCTACCCATTGTGTTCTGCCGACTGGCAACTTTATTCATTTGTAGGTATCACTTGAGGCTTCTTTTTATCTTTTCTCGCGGGGACCAATTTTCCAAAGTAGTTACCAGAATAGTATAAATGAAAAACGTGAAAGAAACTAAAGCATACGCACTTAGTTTTCCAGATCATGATTAAGGGCACAGATTTGTCAAGAAAAGGACGTCGATATAGATGTTGGATAAGGTACAGAGCTTCAAAGAAAAAGCAACCAGAGAGGGAGCGTTAATTTTGCTTGGCATGGCCAATCCCCGTCAAAGAGCTTCAATTCTGTGACTAGTGATTGAGTCGGATGCGGCTACAAGAAAAAGATGGTATATCTTTTAGGAATGAAGGCTACGGCCATTGAATCGGATTCTCATATATGGGATATCTTCACGTCCATGCAAGGAAATGATTAAATGCAACTCCTCTGGATTATAAAGTTTCACAGTCTGACGATCTTATCTTAAATGAAAGCTACAGAAGAAGAAAAGCTAAGCTAATGATTCCTGGCAGGCACAGGAACTACCCTTTAATGATGGTTGCATTCTGACTCTGCTTAGGAATGTGTTTGATCAACTTTGTCATCGTTTTAGCGCCATCTTCGACGTCAGCGATACCCTCCCTATTATCCCTGCATCATCCTCCAAAAACAGCCCTCTTAAATTTTCGTCAGTTAAAGCCGTCTGCCCCTACTTTTACATAATTACATGTAGCCCTATAAACTTCGCATGCATGTTAAACAGTCCTGGCTATATATACTGTTGCTAATGCTAATCCGATGAATAACTTATTCTAAATACTTGATTTACAGCTAGATATATACTTGAAAAATAGTGATTGGAAGTTTCTTCAACAAAAACGATAATATATTAAGTTATGACCATTATGGTTTTTACTTGACTACTTCATTAACTTGGAAATTTAACCTCGTAACTTTTGTAATTACTCCCATGATGAATCTAGCACATTGATCGCATATACAAATCTGTGCAGTACATTCACTGGCCATTTGGAGCACTTTCTGTCCACGCCAATTAGCACAACTAATGTTGCTTAGGTGAATCAATTTCTGACCGGTGAAATCCTAAATCCAAGAAGGTGGTGCTCCTGCTATTTTTTCTGTCCTTTCTTTTTCCTTTGACCCAGTTACCTATATACCTTCCATTTCTTATAATAATGGAAAGCGATGTCCAAAATGTCTAGTCTGTAAAGGGATGTAGAATCATAGAAAAGGGATTGACAATCAATGGCATTCTAAGTCCACAACCCTAATTTATATCAACATTTGGCAACATTAGAGGAAAACAACTATTAATTCTATGTATTAAACTACAAGCTCATGTTTGGCATTAATATATATGCATATAGATGTTGATACTATGGATTACAACTTTAGACCTCGTTTAAATTAGTGGATAACAGGCATCTAATACATAAAATATTGTACATTTGATAAAACATCCTAACAAAACATATTCAAAAGTCAAAAATTCTGTCCTTATTGGAGATTCCAGATGTGTTTGGCAAAAAGCTGATAAACTAATTTTTAGCTTATTGATCATCTTAAAAAATTATTGATGTGTTTAGTGCATGACTTATTGGTTAGCTTACTTAACTCTAATAAGCTGATTTTTAAAAGTTTCATAAGAGGGACTTTTGAAGTTAGCTGTTTGTCTAATGACAATATTATCATTTACTTTATTCTCTACTTTTACTTAACTTTACTGCTAGAATTACAATAGGAGAGAGATCAAGCAGATTCTTTTGGATTATAAATATAAAAGTAGGATATAAAGGACGTTTAAAGTTAATAAATATATTATCAACAAGTTAAATTAATTTTTATTTAACTTTTGCGATTAAACTGAATAGGAGTAAACTATTAATCCATAACGAAAAATTTTTACAATAAGTGAGTTTTTTTATGTACAAAACTTGGGAGTAATTTTTTTACTAATAAAATAAATTTTTTGGTTACAATAAAAAATATGCTAGAGTGATAAAATTTTTAAAAATGTTCTATATTTTTTATTAGAGTTAAAAACTTAATTTTTGTAATAAATATCTACTTAAATAACTAATATTAAACAGTAATTTTATTAGATATTTTTAATATATAACTAGTATTACCTACTAGTTAAATCAATTAATATAATTAATTATTAGCTAATAATTAATAGAATCGGTTAATAAATAATACAATTAGTTGATTGTCAACTATGTCATATATGAACCTCACAAAAATGTATAATACACCCACAAATCAATCTCTGTCTCTTTCATTTTCTGAATAAAAAAAGGAAGAAGAAAGAAGTCGACATCTCTCTCTTTAGGTCAAGGAAAGCCACGACCACGACTAAATACAAGAAATATACTCCGTCTGCCAATATAAATGGCACCACAAATAAGCACTTAAAAATCACCTACTCAACCACTATTATTGTACTCAACACACACACACGCATCCGTCTCCTTGTATCAATTGCAAGCTTCCTGCCGCTTCTTACACTTCTCTGCTTTTTTCTCACTTACTTCATGGGGACTAGCATCCTTGATGCTCTAAACGTCCGAGTTGTTGGTTCCGGTGACGTAATTCTGGTCTTTGCTCATGGGTTCGGTACTGACCAGTCGGCGTGGCAGCGAATCCTCCCCTTTTTCACTCAACACTACCGAATAGTCCTTTATGATTTGGTTTGTGCCGGCAGTGTCAATCCTGATTACTTCAATTTCAGTAGGTACACAAGTCTCGATGGTTACGTTGACGACTTGCTTAACATTCTGGACACCTTAGGCGTCGATCGTTGTGCCTATGTTGGACATTCTGTCTCCGCCATGATCGGTCTTGTCGCCTCCATTCGCCGACCTCACCTATTCTCCAAACTCATACTCATCGGAGCATCACCTAGGTAATTGTGACACTTGACTTTTAAATTATGAAACTTTATTTCTGGGTCATTCTGTCAATTTTGATGTCGTCGAGAAAAAGTTTGGAACTTGACCTGAAATTGGTTCAAAACAGGTTCCTGAACGATGAAGATTACCACGGAGGCTTCGAGCAAGCGGAAATTCATCAAGTTTTCGCAGCAATGCAGGCCAACTACGAAGCATGGGTCAATGGTTTTGCACCTCTCGCCGTTGGAGCAGACGTCCCGACGGCAGTGATGGAATTCAGCCGGACCCTTTTCAATATGAGACCAGATATTACTTTATATGTATCGAAAACCGTGTTTAACTCTGATCTAAGAGGTATACTAGGTTTGGTAAGAGTTCCATGTCATATAATCCAGACCTCGAGGGATGTGTCCGTACCTGCGTCGGTGGCAGATTATCTGAAGACCCATTTGGGTGGTCGGACCACCGTGGAGGTGTTGAGGACGGAAGGTCACTTGCCTCACTTGAGCGCCCCAGCACTATTGGGACCAGCTCTCGGGCGAGCACTTTTGCTGTGAGAGTTCAATTTGGTTAAGACGGGAAGCTATTAAGTGGGGTCCACAAACGGAACTTGTAATAACCGAACCAGGTGTTGACACCTGGCGAATAACTTGTGGACTGTCAGGCGTTTGTTTGGATTTTGTGTACCTCATCTGTCTTGTTTCTGCTAAGAAAGGATAAGAGGTACCCTCCAACATGATACGACGTGTCGTAATTCTTGTCTTTTTCCCTTCCCTTGTTGCCTTTCAACTTTTGTGATGCTACTCTTAAGTTGTACTTCTGCTGTGTACGTTAATTTCCAAATTTTAGCGCCAGGGCCAGATAGAAGCCCTTGCATTTTTGGAATTTATTTTGCTTACGGGAGATGGAGACAGAAAGAGTAAGAGGTCTCATTGTTTGGATCCAAATAGGCAAACACATAGCGGAATGGACCGCTCCCTTATAAGCCTCACCATCCATCTCAAACTTCTATAATAGAAGTCCAAATCCAACAGAGTCTAATAAAAGCCCAATTTACCTCTCTTCCCGTCCGGAACACTTTTAAAATTCAGTTTACCTTTTCTTTACTAATAAGGAGAGATACATCACCTACAATAAATTTTCATTTTTCCGTATTTATTAATGATCCAAAGACTAGTTATATAATTATTGTTTTTATAATTTTCTATTTTAGTAATTTTTTAGTCAATTAAAATATGAAATGTTAAATAGTTGGAAACCGTAATTTAAACAGAAAGAATTAAACTAAACTGGAAAGGTCAGAGCTCAAATCGAGGTCTAATGTTCATCAAATTAATTTATTCCCTTTCACTTAAAATCATATGATTCTTTTATTAATTTAAAGGGAAGAAAACAATTTAAAGAACCTATATATAAAATATGCACATCATTTTTAATATAAAACAAGTATTGAATTATACGTAATTACTCACACCTTATATATTTTTTATAGACTCAAAAACTCATATATGAATTTTTAATATTCTTTTCATCACAACTGATTTCAATCCAGGTCCAACCTTCATCGAATTAGTTTCTCGACCAGACTTGGCTATTGGAGGCCCGGGCTCGGCCTAAGACTCGATCGGGCTCAAATCAGTAGACCCAAACCTAAGCTAGAGTCAGCCTAAGACTCGACGGGTCTGAGTCAGTAAGCCTGAGCCCGGGCCAGACTCGACCTGGTCTATTTTTATTTTAAAATATAAAAAAATGTCGTTTTTAACAAAATGACGTTGTTTTGTATATAAATGTCAGGCTTCAAGGCTAGCCTCATTTCTTAGAAAAATAGAACCTAAGGTTCGATCAACTGGGCCTAGCTATTGATTTCGGCATGGGTCGGGACTGACCGGGTCAAGTTTAGCCCTATTTGCTATCCCTACCATTTATGTGTTTCACTAATTTGTGGGTACCCATGACTCAAATTTTCTTAGGCTTTAATGTCAATTTGCTTCTTCCTATTACAAGTGAATCTAGCCATATTTACATCAAGTTATTCACCGAACCATAAGTGCACTAAACACGCTTAACTCAAGCTTATTTATATTACGATAATGTTAGACATTTTTGCCTCTAAGGGCAATTTTGTCATTTTCCTATAAAGTGGACAGTTATTAATTGTAAATTTGGCTTTTCAATAAATTATCAGTTAAATTACGTAAATTGATCTAGATAAGGATAATAAAGCGGCCCAATAAATGAGCTAAATTAATGGGTCAAAGTCCGGGTGAAAAATAGATTCCTTTTAGTGTAGACCTGGTCCATATTGGTCTTGTGATGGAGAAGCTCAATATGGAAGCTATATAAATAAGTTATGGTCTCATGGAGTTGCTCATATCAATCGTAAGCATACGACTCTATGACCTGTTAAGAGAGTTTACGTATTGAGAAAACTGTAGAAAGACCTAAATCTCGTGTCGGTAAGCACTTTCCGTAAAGGTCTCGGGAGATTCGTGATCGTTTGGAGCTCGGCATCGGAATCAGAGATGGAACCGAACTCAGGTATTCTGCCTTTCTTTCATTTTTAACCCTTTCATGTATGATCCTGGGTATGTAATAAGGTCTGTACTACGTCCATACACGTGGTATCAGAGCAGTAACATGATCGTATTGCCAGAAACGAAGGTTTTTCGATTTTTCATCTCATATGGTTTTCCTTAGTCTTTGATTCGTTTTTCGGTTTTCTTACGTATATAATTACGTAAAAGTGGTATACATAAGGCTAGCTATGAAAAACGGATCAAAAACAGACCGACCGAAGCAAAAAATCACATTTCGAGACCCCAAAAATTGTCTCCGACGTTGGAGGGAGGAGTAGCATTGTGCACGCACCCGAAGCCGCTGCAATAGCCATAGATAGTGGCATAACCCCGCGCGCCAACCACACACCAACACGTCGTTCAAGCAAGCGACAGACGCTTGTCGCGTGTGCGCCGTACGCTCCACCCGTGACCTATGCTCCCACGAACGTGGGACAGCGAGCACATGCACAACCGTTCATACACTTGGCATACCGAATTCTCGACGCGGGGCAACCCGGCGCACATATGCGCGTGGAGGGGACATGCGACCAACGCACCAGATGCATTTGGCGCCCGTCAACCTGCTACACCTGCGCCTCCGGGCTCACACAACTGACGTGTGCCACCACGTCAGCCGGCTGACGTCATGCCGTACGGACTATAGTACAAAAAAAGGAAATTCTCATAAATTCTCATAAAGCTATCCGAATATTTTTTGGACAATTTTCAGGTCGAGGAATTTTTTAAAAGTAATTTTCTAATTTTTCTGGATTTATTACATCGGTAAATGGATTTTGGAAAAATTTTAAAACTTTTTTAAAGTCGGTTTTGAGTGCATTTTCGTACTCTGAACTGCATATAAGGGAGACACTTAAAGTTTTGTGTCTGGTTTAGTAGGTTCGGTATTCGGAAAAGTACAATAGACACTCTCATTGAGAATTTTTAAATAAAAGTCTCAAATGAAGTTTAAAGACGATATTTTCAGTTTTTATATGTGATTATTTGATTATGCATTTGATTTTTGCATTTATAATTAATTTTCACATATATTATGCCCGTATAGAATGTGAGGATGACATAAAACAATATCCTTTGTATTTGTGATATTTTTTGGGTACTGATAAATAGTGGCCTTTCGAGTCAGTATTTGGTTTGTACCACTTGCATGTTTGGGGATGTCTCTAGTCTCATATTAGGTTATTCTGCCCAGAGGTGTTGACCTTATATGAGATTTTGAGATGTACATAAAAGCATTAGATAGAAGAAGATCATTACTTAAATGATCTATTCACCCACAGGTAGTAGTGTCATGAGAGTTGATGATTTGTACTTTGATCGCTTTTATGTGGAACTCTCTAATTGCATATATTATGTATTCAGCCCACAGGTGTTTCATAATATGTGCAATCGGATTCTCTGTATTCATAATATGTGCAATCGGATTCTCTGTACAGATACTATTTTAATGTTTTAAAATATCGTTGTTGTCCTGCATTTATACTGATCTTGACTTTGTCTTTTCTATTTTTCAGTCACCTTTTCAGTCAATAACAATGTTGTCACCATTGCAGCCTTAAATGGTTTCAACTTTAAGAAGTGGAAGAAGAACGTGGAGTTTGCATTGCAAATGGGAGACGTCAGCATGGCCATGCGCATACAGAGACCTCCCCCACTTACAGATGTCAACTCAGACGGTGACAGAGCAGCTATGACGACCTGGGAAAGGTCAAATAAGATGTGCTATTTGATCATTAAGAGGTCGATACCTGATCATCTGTTGAGTGGATTGACAGACATGACCATAGCGCAGGAGTTCATGGACAGCACCCAGAGATACAAGATGTCTTCTCATACTGAACAGAGCGCCTTGATCAAGGAACTATTCTCCATAATGTACACTGGAGAGGGAGGCATTCAGGAGTATATCATCTGGATGGTGCACCTTCAGAGCAGGCTGAAGGCACTAGATATACTGCTTATTGACTCACTTATAGTATATCAGGCACTAAACACTCTTCCTTAGGAGTTTGAGATGTTGGTCACCTCCTATATCTCACAAGATGAGACCTGGGACATCAATACCTTGATTTCCCGGTGTGTTGCAACAGAGGAGAAGATCAAGAGCTCTCCTCATACAGCTATGTTTGCAGCTACAAAGGTAAGGGGAAGGCTAAACCCCAACAGTCTAAGTGTAAGGGTAAGAAACCTAAACCCTCTCCTCAGATTCAGAGTAAGCAGTCTAGCATTGCGAAGGGACGACATGACCTTAAGAGTATGAGATGCTTCTTTTGTAAGAAGAAGGGGCACAAGAAGTCTGATTGCCCAAAGTACAAGTTATGGAAGGTCAAATAAGAGATGTCAGGTAACTCCTTGACCTTTATGATTCATGAATCCAATGTAGGTATAACCACATCAAGTTCTTGGTGGTTAGATAGTGAAGCTTCTAACCATGTTTCTTGCACGATGCAGAGGTTCATATCCAGGAGAAGGCCGACTAGAGGGGAGCAGAAGCTGATGGTCGACAACAATGAGGAGGTGGATGTTTGCATGTAGGAGACGTAAGATTAAACCTCAATATGGGGTTTGTATTGTATTTACAAGACATATTTTATATACCATCTTTGAGATGGAACCTGATCTCTGTATCAATTTTGGATAAGGACGGTTATCGTTTTGTATTTGATAATGCAGTTGTAAATATTTCTACTAATATAAGACATATTGGAATTGTGCCTTCTTATCTTACGGAATATGTAGTATGTGTCTTACTCCTAATGAAATGTATATCTCTTCTTATGTTGCCGAGCCTATTACTCGAAAGAGAACCTTCATAAAAGACACATCGTACATGTTATGGCATAAACGTCTTGGCCACATTTTCAGGGAGAGGGTTGAGAGATTGATAAAGGATAACATTCTCCCAACTCTGGACTTCAGTAATCTGGAGACATGTGTCGATTGTTGTAGAAATAAGTTGACCAAGATAAAGAAGAAGGGGTAAACTCGTGCTTCAGACTTATTGGACCTCATACATACAGATGTTAGTGGTCCCTATACGGTTACGTTGTGTAATGCCAAATATTTCCTGACATTTATAGATAATTATTCCCGTTATGGTTATATGTTCTTGTTTAAAGAGAAGTTTGAAGTTCTTGATCAATTCAAGATCTTCAAGATTGAAGTTGAGAACCAATTGAAAAAATCAATAAAGATAGTTAGATGTGATAAAGGAGGGGAATACTATGGCAGACATAGGTTTCAGGACAAGAAAAAGGTTCGTTTGCCAGGTATTTGAAATCAGTTCGAATAATGGCTCAGTTCACTATGCCAAATAGTCCTGAGCAAAATGATGTGACTGAAAGGCTTAATCGCACCCTAAAGGACACGATGAGGTCAATGCAGAGCAGAATTAACCTACCTGAATACCTTTGGGGTGAAGTCATCAAGACGATATTATATATCTTGAACAGAGTCCCGAGCAAATTAGTATCAAAGATGCCTTTTGAACTCTGGAAGGGTTGGAAACCAAGCCTTGCACACATTCATGTGTGGGGCCACCCTATTGAAGTGAGGTTATATAATCCTTATGAGAGCAAATTGTAACCTTGTTCAACTTGTTACTATTTAGTGGGTTATCCCAACCACTCTAAGGGCTACAGATTTTATTGTAGAGAAGGAGGGGCCAGAATAGTGGAATCACAGACGGCAAAGTTCATGTAATATAATGTCTATGATGAGAGAGCATCCTCACATCCTCCAGAAGTTAACAGGACGGATACAACGATTATTTCATATCCACCTCTCATACAGTCAGCTCTGGTGGATGAAGGCATGAGTACCGTGCCTATGCAGGCACAGGAACCTACACCTATTCAGGAAGAATTTTCTGAGGTACAAGAGCCTGCGCAGTTGCGTATATCCACCAAAGAGAGGCAACTTGCTATCTCATCAGATTACATAGTCTATTTGGGTGAGCAAGACTATGACGTTGAATATGTTGTGGATCCAGCTACTTTTATAGAAGTCGTTTCTAGACCCCATGCGGATATGTGGTGGGAAGCAATGAAGGACGAGATGTAATTTATGAGGTATAATAAAGTATGGGAGCTTGTTGATTCACCACAACATTATAGGCCTGCCAGTTACAAGTGGCTATTTAAGACCAAGAAAGACACACATGGTCAAGTTGAGTGGTTTAAGACACATCTAATTGCCAAGGGATTCACTCAGAGAGAAGGAGTTGACTTCAATGTTACCTTCTCTCTTGTGTCCTCGAAGGATGCATTTAGAGTGATTATGGCAATAGTAGCTCATTATGACTTGGAGTTACATCAGATGGGCGTTAAGACCGCTTTCCTGAATGGTGACCTTTATAAGGAGGTCTATATGGAGCAACCTGAAGGATTTCAGGATCAGGATACAACTAACAAGATTTGCAAGTTGAATAAATCAATATATGGCTTGAAGCAAGCTTCCAAACAGTGGTACATAAAGTTTGATGAGGTTTTGACCTCATTCGGCTTTGTGGAGAACAAAGTCGAAAGATGCTTATACTATAAGGTCAGGGAGAGCAAGGTCATCTTCATACTATTGTATGTTGATGATATCTTGCTCGCGTCAAATGATTTGACCATGTTGCATGAAGTGAAGCAACTTTTAATCAAACATTTTGACAGGAAGGAATTGAGTGAAGCATCTTTTGTCCTCAGTATATAGATTCACCGAGATATATCTCAACACTCGTTGAGCCTCTCGCAAAGCGCATACATTGAGCAAGTGCTACAAAGGTTTAATATGGCTGAATGTAGACCTGTTGTTGCACCTATCTCTCATGGAGAGAAATTATCTTTGGCACAGTGTCTAAAGAATGAGGTTGAGAGAGAGGCTATGAGGAATGTCCTGTACTCTAGTGCTGTTAGTAGCCTGATGTACGCCCATGTGTGCACTTACCGAACATTGCATTTGCTATTGGACTGCTAGGTTGATATCTGGCTAACCCAGGTGTAGGCCACTAGAATGCAGTCAAACGAGTATTGAGATACCTAAAGGGTACCAAGGATTATACGTTAAAGTACATAAACGTCAAAGATTTGAACCTCACAAGATATACAGACTCCGATTTTTCTATGTGTCTGAATGATCGCAATTCTACTTTAGGATACATTTACATGTTGGTAGATGGTGCAGTATCGTGGAAGAGTATCAAGCAGACACTAGTGACTTTCTCGACCATGCATGCAAAGTTTGTTGCATGTTATGGAGCTGCTACACAGGTGGTTTGACTCAGAAACTTGATTTCTGAGTTGTCTGTGGTGGATTTGATTGCTAGACTCATACGGTTATATTGTGATAATCTTGCTACAGTTGTAGCGCCCCCTTACCGAAGGGTATATATCGGGACGCCTAGAGGTCATTCCGGCACATAACCTAGGACAAGGGAGAACTACGTTTGAACACTACATAAACTTCACAAGGCATCATATCATTTCTCACTTATAAAGCATCATAAGAAAACCACAATATTTTAAAACCAACTTTTCCTCATTTCATTCATAAAAACCCGATTGTCTACATTGTATCTTTCAACACTTACTACATGTACATCAACAAAACCTAGTACAAAGGTACTACATGAAAGAGGAAAAATATACAAAGTCTATCTAATCTGTCCACAAATCCCAGTTGACCGACCTTTGAGCCATGACTTCTCTTGCTAAAAACACAATCTACACGGCTGGTAGAGCCTCTCG
>JANQAP020000159.1:668404-683160 GCA_026874005.2 Erythroxylum coriaceum
CCATAATATTTCATAAATTACAAAAATAAATCTTAATTTCACCAAAATTCTTAAATCTCATAATTCTACTATCCAATAATATTTTCAATGCAGAAATATTCAAAATTATAAAAAATTCACAATTCAATCCAATTATACCCGGAATTATTCATGAATGTATGTACAATTATTTTCATGTGCAAGACCTTCACTATTCACGTGTATTTGTATGTCATATTATGCATGAGCATGAAAAATGCATTTCTAAGCTCTCATTTAACACTCCTATTTACTATTCTAACCTCCCCATAGGTAATGGGATATTACAGCAGTGTTGTTCAGTAACAATAACAAGATTATCACAGGGTCTAAACATTTGGAGGTCAAGTATTTGTCCATAAAGGAGCTGATCTAGAAGGGTGACGATGAAATGGAGCATATTAGGACTAAGGAGATGTTAGTTGATCCGCTGACTAAAGGACTTCGCCTACTAGTGTTTACTAGACATGTATCCGGTATAGGCATATTGAAGTCCTTAGGTAGCAATAGTTAGGGATCACTGTATTTTGCTGTATTATGACATTATGATTATTTATTAATAAAGATGATCATATTCTTTTATCCTCAGTAATAACTATTTTTGTATATGGTCATAATACATGTGGAAGTCTTAAGATTTGTGTTGATCTTAAGCATTTTAAAGGTCATTGGACATTGATAAAGATTGACCTTGAGCCTATGTCGTTGAAAACATAAAGTTTATATGAATATCCTTAAAGTTTCTTATGACATAGAGGGATATAAGCTTTAATTCCATAAAAGTTCTCTAATGTAGTTTAGCCTTCTGTTAGAGAACATAAAGGTTTTCTCTAATGTTGTTTAGCATCTGGTAAGAGGAAACAAGTTTTCTCTAATGCTGTTTAGCATTCGGTGAGAGAAAACAAGATTTCTCTACTGCAGTTTAGCACAAAGTTAGAGAAATCGAGACCTACAGATGAATATGATACGTATTAGATCATAAAAGTATCATCCTAGTTTGCCACACTCCATTTTCTCATTCATGTTAGTAAGGTATTAGATATTTTTGATTATATTGGACCTGTGTCACACATGACACATGTGTTTGATATTTTTCGGTATCGAAAGTCTTGCTGGACGGAATGTAGGACTTTCTTTACCTTTAAATCAAATGTTTTTAAAATTTTGGTACCAATACAGTAGCGTGACTTAATCGGATTTTTGAACTGTTTTAAACTTGACTAAAACTGTAATTAATAATTGTTTAAGGAGGGAATGTTAGACATTTTTGCTCCTAAGGGCAATTTTGTCATTTTCCTATAGAGTGGACAGTTATTAATTGTAATTTTGGCTTTTCAATAAATTATCAGTTAAGTTACGTAATTTGATCCAGATAGCGGTAATAAAGTGGCTCAATAAATGATCTAGATTAATGGGTCGAAGTTCGAGTATAAAATGGATTCCTTTTAGTGTGGATCTAGTCCATATCGATCTTGTAATGGGGAACCCGAAATGAAAACTATATAAATAAGTTATGGTCTCCTACAGTTGTTCATATCAATTGTAAGCATACGGTTCTCTGACCCATTAAGAGAGCTTACGTATTGAGAAAATTGTAGAAAGACCTAAACTTCGTGTCGGTAAACACTTTCCGTAAAGATTCTGGGAGATTCGTGATC
This sequence comes from Erythroxylum coriaceum, assembly GCA_026874005.2. Classification (NCBI taxonomy): domain Eukaryota; kingdom Viridiplantae; phylum Streptophyta; class Magnoliopsida; order Malpighiales; family Erythroxylaceae; genus Erythroxylum; species Erythroxylum coriaceum. The sequence goes on from JANQAP020000159.1 coordinate 670,081, forward strand.
GTTTGGAGCTCGGAATCAATATCGAAATCAGAGATGGACCCGAAATCGAATATTCCGTATTTCCTTCATTTTCAACCCTTTTATGTATGATCCTGAATATATAATAAGGTTTGTACTACGTATTACAGATACCACATACTCAATTATAAGGAAACTTTCCATTTCTCCTTAATTATTGTTCAAATGATATGTGAATTAATCTAATTCACGTTTCCATAGTTATTCTCAATCGAATAAAGTATGAAATATTGCATTATTGGAGAGTGTAATTTAAACGGAGAGAAATTCAACAAAGTTTAATTATTTCTTATAAAATTACTCATACTTTTTTTTCACGTAGGAAAACTCATTTACAAATAGGTAAATTAGGTTTTAAAAAATTAAAATTTATTTAACTTTATAATAAATTAGGTTTTAAAAAATTAAAATTTATTTAACTTTATAATATTAATTATAATTTAAAAAGTAATAAAATATTTAAACTAATTTGTTATTAATCCTCTAATTAATAATATTAATGTGACACTGACACATTACGTTATCATAACCCACTAACAAATAACAAAAAATTTTACACGTCAGCAATTTTATTAAAATAACAAAATCTAATATAGTGCTTTGGGTAACTGTAAAATTTTACTCAAAATCGTCTCCTCTTCGTCATCCTTTTTGTAATCCACTTTATTTCTCAGCCATTGGCTCTCACATGCTAAACCTCATCTTCATCTGCATTTGATTTGAATAAGCAAATTACGTCAACAAAAAGATAGGGCCTCATGCATCTTCATTCTCATTTGTAATGAAACGATATTAAGTTTCTGCAGAGGTTGACAGGCCATAGGTGCCTCTAAACTCTGGAAGACTTTGAACTTCGGGTATAACCCATGTCATGAAGCGAAATCAAAACCTTTTCTTTTTTTAATCTGTTTGATGATAGTTTTCTTTGGAACTTTTCATGAAAAAAGTCTTCTTATCGAATGGTAAGTGTTAAACTTTATTGGTGATTCTACACTGTTTTGCAAAGGATACATGCCTAAGGTTTCGTTTGATTAAGTGGTTTTTAATAGAATAGAATAGAGTAAAATGTAATATCATTATATTATTTTATATAAGAGTTTATGATATAATAAAATAAGATAAAAGGTGAGAATTTTATATTACATCTCATTCTATCTTAAACAATAATTATAAATTACCTTCGGCTTAGAAAGTTTAGAATAAATTGTAAAATGAGAAATAACATTTCACTATATTATATTATGAACATTTCTTTCAAACAATATTTTACTATATTATATTATAAATTCTTCTATCTCTCTTAAATAATAATTTTTTAATATTACATTCTATACTATAATAAACTATTTATGTGTCTTGGACTTCGTAAACTAACAAACAAGCATTTAACTTTCAAGGATGTCCTAAAGTAAGGATCATTTTATGTCTATGGATGAGTCGTAGTCCTAAGAACTTCCATTACACTGGCCTAAGACAACTTCTGTATGTCGATTCAGGTCATCTGAATACTTAATTGGCTTGTTCAGTTATGATAAAGGACGAAATGTGCCAAATAAATAAGGTAATGGCAACTTGATGCAATACAGTTTATAATTTGAAAAATGTTGCTTTTGTAGGGTTCGTATCACGCTCAATAGTGATATACCTAACTCGATTTGCATATAGAAGATGTCAACGTCACAAAGTAACATCTATCTCTTTTTGTTCAACTCCTCTTCCAAGCCATCAATTTCGGACCTATACTCCTTATCAGAATCCTTCATTAATTTATCATGCTCGAACCTTTACACCTTCTTACCCTCTTCCCTAGAAAATTTATGAATATGCTTCTCACCACCATCTTCTTTAGAAATTTCCTACCCGTTTCTCTCTTCATAACTATATATATTCTTTCTATTATCAATTCTTTTAAATAATAACAAAAAGTTTAAATTAGTTAATGTTTTCACTAAAATTTAATTTGAACCGTTCAAAAAGAAACCCAATATTTTACAAGTATTCAATTTAAACTTCAACCCAATATTTTCATTTTCTCTCCATTAAAAAAAATACTCTTTTTTTTCTTTGAACCACCTTACTAGATATGCATCCTACATAGGTTGCATTTGGATCTGCAGTGCGGTAGGAATAAGTACTTATCTATCGCAGTTTTCAAACGCAGTCACATATTTGGATCTGCAGGCGAATAACTGGAGGTTAGAGGAAAGTGCAGTGCCACCGCAGAAATCGATAAGTAGAAAGAGGACTACGGTAAGAAAGTGCTTCTGCGGTAGAAATTCTACTTTTCATTAATAACCTTCTGATAATTATTATTTTCCATTATACCTTCAACTAATAGAAAGCAAGTACAACGTATCGTCTTCTTCTTTTAAATTTATATGACTAATAATATTTTTATAAAATATTTTATTTACTAAATTTATTTTATTTATGTTTTTCTTATTTTAATTTAATATTTTATTATTTATAATTTTAAATTTATATGATTAATAATATTTTTAAATTATTTATACAATAATTAATAGTTTATTAAATCAATGGACTTTTTAGTTATTTTATCTCTTTTCAGCAACCGCAACTGCACTTGTCAAATACCTTTTTTCACGTTTCAGCAGTTACCAAAACAGCAATCTCAAACACTTATTTCAGCAGATTATCAACCGTCACTGTTCCCCCAAACTAAGCCATAGTAAGTGGATTTTCTTAAAATTTGAAACAATATTTTTTAGGTCAAGAACAAGCATAAAAGAGCATAAAAGGTGTGAACATCATAAACTTCAAATAATTTTTTTAGAAACTAAAAACATTAAATCTTTGAAAAAATGGAAGGATTGACCTCAACAAAATTGTCAATTTTAAGAAAAAAAAATCCTAGCAAAACAACATATAAATAGGTTTGGCAAAAGACATGATCTTTTAAACTAAGGGATTCTTAGACTCAATGAACGACATTTTAAACATAAATTTTTGGTTGTCCCAAATTGGTAGCAAAATGAAGGCTTTGGATCACACTAGCTTCTTTCTCCCCAACTTAAACATATCCATGAAATGTGTAATGTGGTTGTTCCTAGGGTGGAAAATGGAGGAGTGAACTTCAAAGGTATGGTCGAAGCTGGTGATAATGGCCATGTATCTATCAATGACTAAGAAGTGCATGAATATGAGCCCGAGCCTAGCTTTAAACATGATCGAGCCTGATTCATATAGCTTGAACTCGAGTCTGATCAAATTCTGCATCTCAAAGCCTGCCTAAAGGTCTCTATCTAACTTATAAAATTCGTAAAATTTTACTTGAATTTGATTGGAACAATATTCGTCAGAGAGGCAGAAAGAATCTACACTTGAGGTATTCAAGATTCTTTACAATTAAGTATATCAAATCTATTCTAACATTTGATATACCCATATACGTGTTAAGATGGGAGACTCACATCTTTAAATGTATGTAGGTGCTATAATTTTTATACGAGTATTCATCCTCAAATGTTTTCTAAGCATACCTAATAAGTGAATCTAAAGCCATAATAAACTAGGAATTTGAAAATAAGAATCATAGATCTATTATTTTTAACTAATCCCTAATACAAAAACAAAAGAACAAAAGTCACCCATGAAGAAGATAAAGAAAAAGAAAAAGAAGAGTTGCAAATGTGTGAGTGAAACTAATGTCATTGTTTATAAGATGTGCATCTCCATAGAATGTGACATTTGTTGCAAGAAATGGACGAGAAGAAATTGAGACAGATATGGAGTTAAAGAAGAAAAAAGGAAGGGATCTAGAAGATAAGAAAACAAGAAGAAGAAAAGAAATGCATATAGAATATTATATCATAAAAGGTAAAAAGATGGTGGTGTTTGATTGATAGTTTCTTGAAGGAGGTAGACAATTCTTGAGAGTGAGAGAGTTTTATGTAAAGAAGAAAATAATGCTAGAGTTCTTTTTAATTTAATTTATAGTGAAGCCAAGCATTGAAGCCCAAATTCGAGTTTGGTTTAAAACTCAATATTTTAAAAAAAGTATTATCTTAATTTGCAACCTAAAGAAATCAGTCCAAAGTTGTTAAGTTCGATTCAAGTTGAGTCAGGTTGGGTTAGGTTTAGGCTTCTTTGCCAAGCCCAGGAGGAATATAGGAGTAACAGTGAAAGAAGCAAGTGAGGGAGGAGCTGGTGATGCTGGAGTTGACGATGCAAATAGTAACGAGAGGAGAAATAGTTGAGGTACATAAATAAGAAAAAGAATAATAATAATAATAATAATAATAATAATAATAATAATAATAATAATAATAATAATAAGAAGAAGAAGAAGAAGAAGAAGAAGAAGAAGAAAAAGAAAGAGGCATTTGAGGAACATAGTTTTGTTTCGTAAAACCATAAGAGTATGAGTGCATTAGAGTTTTTAGTTTGACAATTTTATAGTATCTTGTCTTCATTATTTTATAATAGTTTTATGGTGACCAGAGTCAGGTTGGTTAGTAAGAAATGAAAAACTTGTCTAATCTTAATTTTAAATCAATCATATTAAAAAAACTCCCAATAAGTATATTAGTAATTGTGTTTATCTATATTAGAAATATGTTTCATAGTTAATTAGGAAGTCTTTTATTGGGTATATTAGTAATTGTTTTTATCTATATTAGAAATACGTGCCATAGTTAATTAGGAAGTCTTTTGTTATTGAAAGTATTGTATTTATCTATATTAGTAACATGTGTCATGGTTGATTAGGAAACCTTTTGTTGTTGCAAGTCTTTTAAGACACTGTTGTTGTAACCCTATATATGTGCAACTTTGATAATGAATAAAACTATTTCCATAAACATAAACACCAGGTGATTTTTCCATGTATCAAAGCAGGATGAACCAGGGATCATTTAATTGCTTTGTCTTGTTAACAACTAAACTTTACTATTTCAATATTTGTTTTAAAGAGTAATATTATGGACAACAAAGCTTGTTGTGGCACAAGTAAGCTATGAATCAAATCTTGACAATAATTATTTTGCTAAGATTTTGTAATGACTCAAGATCCAAATTCAACCTTTTATTTCAATTTTGGTGATCATCTCAGAATCGTTCTCGCCACTGATTTCTTAAAAGGAGAAGAGAATGATTCCACATGGAAGAGGAATATAATTGATGTGCCTGACGTCAAGAAAATTACTTTGATAATGTTGGGTATCCATCCAATTAGGAATTTAGGGGGAGAGGTGATAAGAACAAGCAAAAGTCTAGTGCAAGAAATATAACAAATGCCGCAACAACTGGATTAATAACTGGAGGTGATTATATAGGACCACTATATGAGTAAAAGGGAGCAAATAATTATGTTATTCTAGGTTTGATAGTGGAGCAATATAATCAGTTCTTGACTTTGCACAAAATAAAAAAGTTTGCAACTAAAATGGCCAATTTTGTTGGTAATGTAACATCAAATTCTTCCAAATTATTCCAATGGACAAGTTAAGCGTTGAAACAGGTTGTATTAGTTCAAGGGAACTCAAGGTTCATAATAGAGAGTAAAATATCCTCTTTGACAATAACCTCGAGAAGCCTTGATCTAGTTACTTGTGGCATCAACGAATAGGCCATCCCTCTTTTAATATTTTTCTTCCCGTTGAAACTTTATCTCATTTGCCAGTTGATTTGAATAAGTGTCGTGAAGAATGTTTAAAGGCTAAGCAAACCTGATTACCCTTTAATTTCAACAGCAAAAAAGCACTTAAAGTTTTATATTTAATTCATTATGGTGTATGGGGTCCTTATATTATGGTGCATCGTATTTCCTTACTTTTATAAATTATTTTAGTAGAAGTACATGACTGTATTTGATGAAAACTAAGTGAGGTTTCTTATATCTTCTCATCCTTTTTCAAAATGATCATTATACAATTTAGTAAACCCATCAAAATGTTTAGAATGGATAATGACATGGAATTTGTTGGAGTTCCCTTTGTTAATATCCTTATGGAGCATGGCATTTTGCATAAAAAACTTACTTCCTTAACAAAATAGGGTTATGTAGTGTAAAGATAGACATTTTCATAATTTGGCTATAGCTTCATTTTCAAGGCAATTTATGTACCAAGCTTTAGAGGAAGTGTATTTTAGCAGCTACACATTTGATAAATCTTACACCCACAACAACTTGAAATTTCAAAGCTCCATATGAAATTCTTTATCAAAGAAAACTTGATGTGAATCACTTGAGAACTATAGGATGCTTATGTTATGTTATCTTAAAGGGATCTAAATAGGACAAATTTCAACCAAGATCTTCACCTTGTTTTCTTGTAGGATATTCTATATGACAAAAGAGATATATGATATATGATCTAAAAGGTAAGAAGTTTATAGTATCAAACGATATGATACTTTTGGAGGATATATTTCCCTTGAAATTTTGAGTAATGAAAAAAATAATTTAATAATAGTTATTAATATGAATAATTGAATTTAGTAACTTAATTCAATTTTTATAACTAATTTAAATATTAAAATTTTAAAAATAAAATAATTTTATAGCTTCAAATATATATAAAATTTGTTTTAATAATTCAAAATATATTAAAATAAATATTAATTACAAATAAAATTTTAATTATTTATTTTAATAAAATATAATAATTTTCAATAAATATTATATAAGAGATTAAAATAAAATTTATCTACTTGACTTATTTATAAAAATAATTTATCTTTAAATTTTATAAACTCAATCGATTCGTAGAGTTTAATTTAATTTTTTATGTTTAATGCGTAATCCTCAATGGGGAATATAATAGTGATACTTCCGTTATTTTTTATGACGCCACACCTTGAGAGAAAGTAAAAGTTTTCAATTGTTTTAGTGAGCTTGAGTTTGTTGAAGTTCCATTGGAAGCTTTAGTACACGAGTTGGTGGGGCTTGGTGGAATTTTATTTCGTTGTTTTAGTCCCCATCAATAACCACAAGATAGGGTAAATTAATTCGTTAGTTTTGAATAGAATTGACACTTTATTTTAAAAGTTAAAGAAATATCTCCCTAACTTCTAATCAACCACTAATGGAATCGTGGCCCGCCACGGACTAAATTCCATATGATGGAATTTTAGATTTTTAAGTTTCTCATCAATCGGTTTGATGCAACAGACCACCAACCAATTTAACTGCTTCTACGACTCTTACCACTCCTTCCCACCATAAGAAAGGCATTGCACGAATGCTTCCTCCTCTTCGTCCGACCAAATCTATAACTGAAAAGAAAAAGGGTATACATATATAGAAATATTCTTCTACTCTATTCCACTCCTTTCTTTGCTTGCACATGAAGTTGAATTGTCAACTTAAGAAAGGAAAAGCTCTGTTCTAGACATGTGAAATTAAGGGCGAGTAACGTACAAGTTTCTTAACTAGGAAGTTTTGTTTTGTGACTGCGAATTGGGTTCTTATTGATTTTCATGAGGTCCATTGATCTCTCATTCCGACAAAGACGGAATTAAGTGGAGACCCCAGAGGCAAAAAGCTATATCACTTGGAAAGTAACGGCGGTGTTTCTGAATTCGGATAAAGAGGGGCACTAAGTCAGAGTGGGATTAGTCTAAGATAAACAACAGAACAGAGCTTGCGACATCGACCAGTGAGCCGTCAAAGATGGGACCCAGATTGAGACGTTTGGACTAACGACGACGTGGCCAGCGGCAATGATGGTGGGTAAATATTTGAATTTCGTATGAATGGAAGTTGCTCATTCATACCTTCTATTCTATTTGTCATATTAATAATATGCGCGAGTTGCTCGTGGAAATGGAATCATCAAAATCATTAATTCCTTCGCACCATCAACCCATAGTTATAAAGCTCTTTCTTTCCACTATGGCTCTAATCTTTCGACACAAAAGTACTAGAGATAGATCTCTTTTGTTAAAACCAATTCCACAGTATTGCTTTTGAGCCAACATAAATATTCCATTGTGATATGCTAGGAGGAAAGGAAACCCATAATGCATTCGATAAAAGTTTCGTACCGAACTCAACCACTTATCACAGATATTACAAAACTATATACAACTTGATTTCTGTTTCTTTGTTGGGTATTTCACTATCTCGTTTTACGATTACACATGGGTACGTGGTAGAGTTACTAGCTCATACTGACACATCGGATGCTCTGCCAGAAGCGGGGTTGACGCCTCTTGGTTGCCGTAGGAGTTCTGTGAGTGCCTGCGCCTGTCCACACAAACCATAACTATACTTTTAGTTACACAAGCTCACATATTCGAACCAAAAATAAAACCAAACACGCCTTATGCTTTGGCTACTTTATATTGTCAAACAATAAAATCCCACGTCCAAAAATTCCGGATATTTCCATTGGCAAATTGTATTGAAAAGAAGTGACTGACGTGGCCAATCATTTGAAAATTTGAAAATTATTTTGATTAAAAAAAACACATTCTGACCCTTGCCACGTTAGCAGCCACCGAGGTAACTACCGAAGAAATCAGAACATGGCTCACCTTTTGCTTTGCTCGACTTGTGCCCGACTCCGACAACGCGACAAGCGGAGGTATCGCTCCCTCACGCGCCACCATCGCACGGTATACTGGATTGTCCTCGCATAACGCCAACAGTATTCCCACCGCAATCTCCTTCTGTTTTCTAGAACCGTCCTCGATTATCTCCACGAGAACAGGAATTCCCATTTCCTCCACTAGAGCCTTTCTCGCCTCCGGCAATGAAACCAACAGACTCAATATAAAAGCTGCCTTGTCCCCCATGTTTGACCCTAAGTCAACCATCAATTCCACCAACGGTTTCATGATTCCCGATTCCACGGCCTTAATCTTGTTCTCCGTCGCCGAACACAGACTGTATAAAGCAGTTGATGCGTCCTTTTTCGCACGAAATCCTCCGGTTTCTAGAAGACTCACGAGGGGGGGTATCGCCCCTGAACGTCCGATTACAGTCTTGTTCTCTTCTATTTGTGAAAGCCGAAAAAGCGCGCACGAGGCGTTCTCTTTCGTCGTTGATGTCCCTGTCTTCAGAGCCCAAACCAACGGCTTGATCGCTCCCGATGAAGTTATCAGTTCTTTGTTCTCGTCGCAGAGCGATAGGTTCAAAATGGCGGTGACTCCGTTCTCCTGAAGCTGTGCGTCCGGCGACGAGATTAGCGAAATCAACGGCTTAACTGCTCCAGCTTTGGCGATTTTGAGGCGGTTCTCTGGTTTGTTCTTGGCGAGGAGACGAATTTCCATTGCCGCTTGCTTTCGATCGTCAATCGAGCACGATCCGAGATCCGATATGAGCTGTCGGATCACGTCTTCGGAATCCTCCGTCGCGCAGGCAATCAACAGACGCCGGCTCTCAGACGACGCCGACGTGAACTCGCCGGATCTGTCGCTGTTACAGTCGCTAAAAGCAGAGGAGTCGTCATTGATGCTCATGTCGTCAAAGGCACGTCCCATGTACTTACAATTCTCTTGATTCTCCTTCTCCATGTCTATGAATTCTTTCACAGCATCAATGGTTTTGAGGGGGAAATAAAAAGAAGAACTGTGGATTGATTAAGTTTCGGGTGGTAGAATCTGAATTGAGGTGTTCGTGTCGAACGTGATTAGGTTTGAAGGTCAAAGTGAGAGAGAGTAGATTAAGTAAGGAGAGAAGGGCATAACAACGGGAAAAGGTTACCCAAGATAAGGTAAGAGTCCTAGACAAACAAGAGTGTGTGGGTCATACGAGGGTGGGCCGACACGTGTATTCTGTGTCTGAACGAAATCCTAATTCCTAATCTGGTGTAAGCACGTGCGAATGGTCTCTTTAAACGCATGGATGGAAAGTTGCACATCAAATATTCTATTTTAATTGCTCTGTTTCAATCCTATTCTATTAAATCTCATTCATATATTTATGTGGGATTCACGTAAATACGTGGATGAGATTTAATGAAACATGATAAGAACGCCATAAATGAAACAAGAGATCTGATCACGATTAAGTTGAGTATTTGATAAAAGGGCTTTCAATTCAAAGCTATGTCCTCCTTTCAAACTAAAATTAATTTCCTTTTATTTTTACGTTAGTGGCCGCAACTCAGCGATGTCCCATAGTACGTTTCGGTATGCCTACGTTCTAAGATCTTGTGCCAAGTTTGTACCATTGTTATGGAGTGTTTAGTTTGTTTGTTATTACTACACCTGGTCGGATCAATTATAAGGGGACATACATTATAGGTAAGGGTAGATCAGTTTAGGCTTGGGCTTGGAATTGAGGTTGGGCCTGGACTTGAATTTTTGACTTAGGTATTTGGGTAATAAAGCTTCAAAACATGCTTAATATGTCCACATAAAGTAATAACTTATTTATACTCTTAAACAAACTTATAAGGCTATTTGCATATTTTTAAACAACAAAAAAGAGAGAAAAAATAATTATTTATTACCTAGTGGTTTGGTAAAAAGGGTTTCATGATCTGTCTAAGATTTTGTCTGACTCTGTAATGACTTATGTCTTTAAGGTTCGAGGAAAAAACTTAAAATTTTGTCTTATGGTACTGTGACCATTTCAACGACAAAGATTAATCTGTCTTAGTATAAAAGAAAGGAGATGAATATGTTTAATTGTATATTTGATGATGAAAAGTGATATAATGTATTTATATAGGTAGCTTGCGCTGAATGAGCTGGGAAGAACTATAATCTAATCAGTTACTTTAGAATCTAATCAGTTAGAATCATAAAAGTCTTGTAACTAATTACAACAGCTCCTCAACTCCTTTAGCTACTTTTCCCTCCAGGCCAGCTCATCTAACTAATATGCTGATTATGATTGCATTCCTACAGCCACGCCTGAAACCAACACCCCCTCCTCAAGATGAAGTACATTGAAATAACTTCATCTTGGCTAATGCTGAAGTTAAAGGCTTGGTAAGTAAATCAACAATTTGAAACCAAGTGTTCCCTTACAATGTGACAGTCGATATCGACATGTTTCATGTGTTCGTGAAAGACAGGATTGGCTGCTATATGAATAGCAGCTTGATTATCGCAGAACAAAGGTATAGGCAGGGTAGGGTTAAGTTTAAACTTACTAAGGAGATATGTCAACCATTTCAATTCACAAGAGGTTGTAGTCATAGCATGGTACTCAGCCTCTGTTGAACTTTTACTAATAGTATTATGCTTTTTGGATTTCCATGAAACCAGTGAGGATCCAAGAAATACACAGTATCCTGTCATCGATCGTCGAGTAACTTTGCACCTCCCCCAATCGGAATCACAATAAGCTTGCAAATCAAAGTCATTGTCAACTACATAAAACAAACCCATAGAATCAGTACCCTTCAAGTATTTAACAATGTGCAAGGCTGTATCCATCTAAATTCTTGTGGGGCATTCATGTATTGACTCAATTGTTGAGTCACAAATAATATATTAGGCCTGTTAAAGCCTAGATACAACAACTTGCCCACTAACCTTCGATAACTACCTGGTTTATCATATAACTCAGAATCAGTAGTCAGTTGAACCCTTAAAGGAAAAGGATTGGTGATTGGTTTTGCATTTAACAATCCTGCAATTTGAACCAAGTCATGATTGTATTTCGTTTGCGAAATTAATATCCCTTGTTGTGATCTAGCCAATTCAATCCCCAAAAAAAACTTGGCCTCTCCCATGTCCTTGATAGTAAAACAAGCATCCAACTGTTGTTTCACATCTTGGATTAGCTGGATGGAAGTGCTTACAACAAGAACATCATCGGCAGAGACTATAAGAGCTATAAAGTCTGTTGATGTATTTTTCGTGAAAAGGTAGTAATCATGGATTGATTTCATAAATCCCATTTACAGAAGCTTATTAGTAAAAGTTTTGTTCCATTGTCTTCCTGCCTGCTTCAATCTATATAGTGACTTTGAAAGCTTGCAAACTTGATTCTTATTTGCCTTGGTGTATCCATCTGGAGGAAGCATGTAAATTTTCTCATTAATTGTCCTATGCAAATAAGCATTGTTGATGTCAATTTGATGTATTGGCCATATATTCGAAGCTGTGATTAACAAAAACCCTGACTGTGACTGCCTTGGTGACAAGGGAATAGCTATCATGATAATCAATGCCAAACTCTTGATCATATCCTCAAGCTACTAGCCTGGCCTTGTATTGAGAAACCGATCCATCAGAGGCATATTTAACCCTGAACACCCATTTAGATGTAATAGCTCTCTTCCTTTTTGGCAGTGAAACCAAATGCTAAGTATTATTCCTCTCTAAAGCTTTTGTTTCCTCCTTCATTGTTTTGATCCAAATTGAGTATGCCTTTGCCTCATGGTACGTTCTTAGTTCATGGATCTTTGTAATATTAGCAAGGAAGGCTGAGTAAGTATCTGTGTACTGAAAAACATCTGCGGAAGCATCAATATGACTCTGATTAATAACAAAATTTGATAACCAAGCTGGTGGTGTGCTTGGTCTGCTTGAATGTCTTCGCATAACAACTTAAGTTATAGGTTGCTGTGGTAAATTTATTTCAACAGAAGGACTGCCATTTTTTGATATCTGAGAATTCGTATGAGATAACTCTGAGAATTGTGGAATTTGCTATACATCCATATGAATATGTGAACCATGAAGATCATTATTCTCAATAAATTCTAAATGTGTTGTCTCCTGTTGAGATATCTGCATTGAATCAACATTAAAACTGTTAGGTAAAACAGTGGTTAGTTGAAGATCATTCTCATCCTGGTGAGTGTAACTGGACAGATAAGGAAATTGCTCCTCGTAAAATTTCACATCTCAAGACACACCAATCTATGTGTTTCCATATTATATATTTTCTGCCTTTCTGTCCTAGAGACCTCCCAAGTACACCCCTAGAAAAGCCTTGCTATCAAACTTATCTTTGTGAAGATTGACATTCATCGCATAACCCAAACAACCAAAAACCTTAAACTGACTATAATTATTAGACCTCGTTTTCGGAGTCTAACTTGTCTAATACCACATATGTTGGACCCTGTTTTCGGAGCCCAACTATCCAGAATATCATAAAACGTGAGCTTATTACCCTGTAGGGTTATTTCA
>JANQAP020000159.1:773074-787041 GCA_026874005.2 Erythroxylum coriaceum
CAACAACAGAAGCAGAATACAGAGCAGCAACAATGGCTGCTCAAGAGAGCACTTGGTTGATACTATTATTGAAAGACTTGCACCAGCCAACATAATATGCAATTCCCTTGTATTGTGATAATCTGTCAACAATACGGTTAGCTGAAAACTTAGTATTTCATGCAAGAACCAAGCACGTGGAAGTTAAAGGTTCTCGAAGAAGAAGTGGAGCTAAGACCGATTAATACGGAAGATCAGATCGCATATCTTTTTACTAAGAGTCTGAGTGGGAAAAAATTTGAAGACTTTTGTCATCAGCTTGGCATGGTGAAAAGAGTAGGAGCTGGTGTTGAGGAGGAGTGTTAAAGTCAGCAATTCCAGCTCCCTTCCTATAACGAATTTCCAACTTCAAGATTATTAGGCAGAGAGCACCGACTCCACCGATTTCTGCTTCAACGTTTTCTGTTTTGTCAAATTGCACCGTTTTCTCTTTTCTATTTCTTCCTTCCCTTACAGCTGTAGTGTTGAAATCATCAGAATTTGTAAGCCTATAAAAAGGCACTCGTTTGTATCAATTAAATCATCCCTTCAGAAAACGTTTCCTTCTCCCTTTAGCTTCAACACTCATTATTCACATATTTTCATAACAAAGTCCGAATTTATGTATTGATATATGTTAATGATCTGATAGTTACGGGAACTGATTTTGTTGTGGTGGCTAAGTTTAAAGATTATCTATGTTGACATTTTTACATGAAGGATTTAGGAGCACTTCGTTATTTTTTAGGGATTGAAATTGCTTGCGAACCATAAGGGATATTCTTGTGTCAACACAAATACGTTCTTGACTGCAGAGTGTAGTCTACTTAGGGCATGACCTACTCCAATTATGATTGAATAGAACCATCAATTGACAAAGGCTGATGGGAAGTTAGTGACCAATTCAAATCAATACCATCATCTTATGGGTCATCGTATATATTTGACTATCACTAGGCTTAGGCTTAGTTATTGTGTACATATATTGGCATAATTTGTGCAAAACTTAGAAGAGCATTGGGAGGTGACTTGGAGAGTAGTGCAATACTTTAAAGACAATCTTGGTCAAGGTATCTTTCTTCAATCTAACAATGATCTACAATCATTTGACCAAGAGTTCTTTGAGAAGTTATTTTACATTACTAGGTCAGTCACTCATCTTTTGGAAAAACAAGAAACAAACAATAATGTCTCGATCATCTAAAAAGATCGAGTATCAGTTTATGGCTATAGCGATGAGTGAGTTTAAGTGGTTAAAAGGATTTTTGTTATCTCTAGATGTAGTGCATAAAGGACCAATGAGACTTTATTGTGATAATCAGGTTGCGTTGCACATCCCTGCTAACCCATTTTTTATGAGCAAACTAAACATATTGAGATGGATTGTCATTTTGTTTAGGACGAACTCAAACAGGGTCACATTGTTACTTCCTATGTGTGCACTATCAAACTTTTGGCTGACACCTTTACAAAGGCTCTTGGTTGTTCTCAATTTTAATACCTCCTTTATAAGTTAGGCATTCGAAATCTTCATGTACCAACTTGAGGGGAGTGTTAGAATATCTCTGTATATTCGTATATGTAAATTATTTTTGTATTTATTGATTTTAGGACTTTGCCTTATTTTGGGACTTTGCTATGATGTATGACTTATATATAAAGATTAACAAGTTAATGAAAAAGTCATATCATTATTTTCAAAATTGACATAATATTATTAAAAAAAGAGGGTAGAGTAGAAATTTAGTGATTTGATTTTTTTTAATTAAGATGATACAAGAAGATATGATTTCTTATGTAACCAAAGAATGCAATATTTAGCAATAAATATTTTTAGAGAACCAAACTTCTTTTTTTTTATTTGAATTTCTAACTTCTTATTTAGTTGATACAAATTGATTAAAAACACTTCAAAAAAGGTAGTTAATTAAAATATAAAATAAATAAAGAGAAACAAAAAGATTAATACGAAATTTATGCAGTTGGTAATACATGATTTTCATATTTTTATCTTTGCGGTAAAGCAAGAGTAAATTTTTAACGAAATTTGAAATAGAAATAGTAAAACATTTTTTTATACTATTAATTAGTATCATCCATTGTTTTCTATTTAGTAGATATTTCTTTATTGTTTGTTAGTTCATTCGAGTGTCTCGATCGTAAGGAAAAGGGTAATTGTGTGGAAGATATGGTAGATGACTATTAACTAGAGATAATCTTAAACTTTTATCGGGGAAAAAAATAAAAGAAAGGAAAGCGTCATATGATAACTATAGTTGGTAAAGTCTTGTTAGTGATTGCTACATGTGATTTATGTAAGATTCTTGGAACAAGCAACGATTAGGACTTTGCTTCTGGTCTTAGTTCTTGATAAAAACAAATCCAAAGAGGCTACTACGATGTAATGTTCAAACTTCAGTGTCTTAAATTCTTAATCATTGTGAATTAATTGTAATAAAAAATTGCTGATAAAAATATAAGGCAAATGGTCTGGTGGTTGCATTTATCTTCATATGGTCAAATGCTTTTATTGAGTTGTTGTGTGAAAGCAACAAATCTTGGCTTCCAAGGAGTAAAATTGCGGTTCTAGATCTTATATAAGAAGATAATTATTTCCATCCATATTATATGTACGTAAGCAATTAGATCTCCTTGAATTGTCATAGGCGTCATCCCTAATGTCATTTCATACCGTAGTATTAAACAAACTTGCTTGAATTCCAAGTAACAGGAAGTGCTTCCATCATCTGCAATTCAATCAGTATATGATCCATTCACCTCAACCTCAGTGGCAAGAAAATATATATTACATTTTCTCTTTTGATTCGTCCTGATTTATACTCGTATGTATAGACTATGGGAAATGGAATGTTATGTCATGTAAGTTTTATGAATGGAAGATCATTTAATATAGAAGCTGTACTTATCATGCAAGTATTCTGAAACTATATAACAGTGCACCATCCAATAGAAAACCAAAAAATTAGAGAATTCTGAAAATTTTATGTATAGCAAACATAGAGTATATTCGTTACTGAAGTTAAACAGTTTATATAATTATGTTTACCCTAATTACATAAACGATGTCGACTCAGCAGTTTCAATTGTCCCAACGTCACCGTTTTCTTGTTTATTATAATGTTTAAACTACGTCGTTTTTTAATATCTCTCTTTAATGCTGTATTCTATACATTTTCTCCACATCAATAAACTTTTTAAATTCTTAAAAAAAAATGGAAATTTGCATTTACTTGCATTAATAATAAATGTGGTTCGTTTCGCCGTCCAAACTATCACGACCCGATATTCAGATCAGACAGGAAGGGAAACAAGTGGTTACAATTCACGAGTACCTTGCGTAAACATCATCATCTTTGGTCTGTTCTTCCAGAAGGAAATAATAGGCCAAAAAGGACAAAGTTGAACGACTTACATTGCCTGATTTTCTAATTACTTTCATGTTTGTTAAGTTAGGTAGATTAGTTTTGCGGTCTCGAGTTAGGCTTATAGGTGACTTGAGGAGGGAAGAAAGAGGGACAAGTCACGTTTCCGAATGTATCCAACCAAATGAACAATCCTGTCAAATTACTCTTCCATCTAAAATGACCTTTTCGTTTCTAATTCTATTCGTCTAGAAGAAGTGGTCCCCCCTATCCAATCCTGAGGACAAGCTTATTTGCAAGAAAACATATCCACGTACACATGTCAAGTAGGAGATGCAATTATGATCATATCGACATTGTACAGCACCAATGTGGGAGATATTAACATATTTAGTTTCTACTTTCTAATACTTTGACTAACAGGCATTGGAAGTCCAAGTCAACTTTAATATTTTATATTTTCTTTATTCCAAGTTTTTGTCAAAGAATTGGTTTTCTTACTGCTCACAGGGTATGATGAAGATGCCAGATAAGCCTGAGGCAGCAGGAAGACAAGGGCAGATCGTTTATCATTTTCAGAAATTGTACAGGTGCATATGCTTTTAATTAGTTAGACTTAGCTGTGTCTATCCAAAAATGACGACGCCTTCAGGAATACGCTGTCTCAGGATTGACATTTGAAAACTGACTAATATTAATTATGCCTTGCGTGGATCACAACCATAGAAGCATCCATTTTTCACTTACTTATTCAACCAATCTCTAAATTGTTTAACATCCTCAAGTCTTCGGACTATTTAACAACAAACCTATAAGAAGAAAAACAGTTCCATAACAACTAGTATATATTTGTCGATTTTTCATTGAAACCGATCTTGTCATATCCAAAGCTGACCTGACACTAAACGTCCAAGATAAAAACATTAATCCTGGATTCATGGCTCAGATTCCATCCTTGTAGAAATATGAAGAACATAGCTTTGTGAGCTGTGCTTCTCTGTCGTCCAAAGATACACTTTGAACATTTAATTGCTAATCAAAAAGTGTCATAAAATGAAATGAGAATGAAACTGGGGCATTCCGAGAATCGAACTCGGGACCTCTCGCACCCAAAGCGAGAATCATACCACTAGACCAAATGCCCACTTGACACTTAACGCAAATAAATGTTTTCTTGATTTTAGTCTCTTTGTCATTCGAAAGAATGAAGCCTACAAGTCTAAGCGCAGGTGTAGTTGTTGACAAAGAGAAAACAAAAACTGAGAAAAGCGGTAAGGGTGTCCAATAATCGAACTAGGACAGCTGGCAGTCAAACGCAAAAGTCATACTCTTGAGAAGATGACCAGTTCAGACTGAACTCTCTTAAAGTTTTATAGAACATCATTTGAAATAATGTTGTACTGGCTGTTAATCATCAGTTAAAATGAGCGATCCAGCTGTTTTTGTTGTGGCACATTACATACTTCTACTTAGGAGAACACTGTTAGAACATGCCATATGCTACTTAGCCTCGTTACACGTGGAAGGGATTTTTAGCCTCGTTACACGTGGAAGGGACTAGATCCGGGGGACCCCAGTTTAACCCATCACTCGTCATTACCTAACAAGACCATAAGTCCACATAAACCGTAAAGAGCAAGCTACATCGGCCCAAGTTCTTGGCCCTTGCCTCCCCACTGTTCCCTGAAACAAGTATATTACAGTGAGGATGCTTAGTTAGTTAGTATAAGAAAAAAGAAAAGGGTAAAGAATTAAAAAAAATGCTTGATAATATATTATAATTTGATGACCAGAATTTGTATATCAACTTTTGGGACAATACCGCATACCCTTCGATTACGAGAAGAATGGAAGTCATTACACTAAAAAAAAGATGTTATTTTTCTCTAAAATTTCTCCGCATTTTTCCTTCTTTTTTTTACGACACTCTCTCCCCCCTCAAGCAACACCGGTGAATTGATGCATCTTGACTCCATCCCGACCGCATCTTTAAGCCACCTCCGCTCTACATCGATAACAGTCTCAAGCTTTTTCTATTAGGAACTATCTATTTCATAAGTTAGGAAATAAGATTTTTAACAAATTAACCACATAATGATAATCATTGATTTGTTCTAATTAATCGTCATAATTATAATAATTATATCTTTTTTATTTTTTATTATATTCATTATAAATCCTTTTATCATTTGCAACCAAAACTTACCCAGATATTACACGTTCTAAACTTTGTTCAATGGTACAAAAAGATGAAATAAAGACACGACAGACATGGAGGCATAGATATTTATGGGTCCTTAAATACCCAAATACTATGATCTGGTTTAGAGAGATGAGTTTGTCACCGAGTTCCTGAGGTAGGGATAAGCTTCAAAAAATATCTATTACCCAAGACATGGTCCCCATTTTCAATTTATATCGTCTAGAATCTATAGCTTTGTGGTCCTTATTTCCATAAGACTAGTGGCATCCAATGTCCATGCTTCAATAAAATCGGTTAAGTAGGCTTCCCTACTAGAGGTTCTTGCTTGAAACCTTGGCATTGCATGTTCGCAAATTCTACGTATTTCATCCGTAACCAGTCCGACACACCTGGAAGAAATGTAAAAATAGGTCAGAAATCTCATCAGAAATGATCACTCGCGAGATGTAATTAAAGCCAGAAGGGATCTCCATGATTAGACATTACACCAAGAAAGGCGAAACTTTCCCATGTAAATTAATGTTAAAAACATGTATGAGTAAATAAACCCAACTTGAAACAATGAACATTTCACTAATCTATGTACTTAGGAAACGGATAAAATACCTAACGAGACAGCGTTAGGTGGGCGCTTCAAAGCTGGAATGAAATGATTGAAAGTTGCCACTAAACTTTAATAATTCAGACTCTGCTTTGTGTCTCCGCAATCACCAGCAACTCACAATTTTCTCTTGCTATCATCTCCCTATTCCTTATCTTCATTTCTCAGTTCCTTCTAGTTGTAGTTGGTACATCTCCAGAGAGACAAAGGAAGAGAGATTCCTTTGAAACCATGGCATTTGCAGGAACTACCCAGAAGTGCATGGCTTGTGACAAGACCGTCTATCTTGTGGACAAGTTAACAGCTGACAATCGTATTTACCATAAGGCCTGTTTTCGGTGCCATCACTGCAAAGGAACCCTCAAGGTACGCCATTGTCTATTGTCATGTGAGATACGAGATTCGTAACTGACTATGTGTAGATCCTTTTAGTTCTATACTTTTGATAAGCATAGACCTATACAACTTCATCCTTGTCATTGCATGTATCTTTTCTCCAAGTTCGGATAAGTAATAGTAATCTTGAACCTTGTATTGCTAGGATTCAAATCATGCTTTGTACTATCAATTAAGTTTGAGATTCTTGTTTGATGATGAAATTAGATCCTGGAAAGTTGCTAAAAGATTAGATCCTCCCTCCTGAAACTATAGATTCCTATGTAACTTCATTCACTCTCTGGGAATTTAAAGTTACTTTTCTATTTTGAAATCTGAATCTCATTAGCTTTTGTGAGTTCTGAGTCATAGAAGCTTCTTGACCAGGACTGTCAACTCGAAGCATCCCATTCCAATGGAAATGTTCTTGCAAACTTTATATTTTATAGACATTCAATTTGTGTTCGGAATGGAAGCGTTGTAAATCTTTATTTCAGTCAATTAGATTGAGACTGATGATCTATGTGCAGCTTGGCAACTACAATTCCTTTGAAGGTGTACTCTACTGCAGGCCACATTTTGATCAGCTCTTCAAAAGAACTGGAAGTCTTGATAAAAGTTTCGAGGGTAAGAGAAAAGTTCATTCGTACAATACTTACCTACCTTAGATTTTCCTCATCCACCAACTCAATCTGACATACTTCCATTTGAGTTTTGCTTTTCAGGCACTCCAAAAATTGCAAAACCAGAAAAACCTCTTGATACTGAGGTAAATTATCACGCCCATATCCAGTGGATGAGTTTTAGAGACCTATCTCTAATACTGATTTCTGATGCTTCAAACAGAAACCTACAGCAGCTAAAGTGTCAAACATGTTTGCTGGAACCAGAGACAAATGTTTTGGATGTAAGAACACTGTGTATCCAACTGAAAAGGTAGCGTCCATAAAATTTGAAACACAATCACTCTAGTGCTTTTTTTTTTGTATGTGATCGTGACACTAATCTCTCACACTCATTCTGCTCTAAAGGTTACAGTGAATGGAACTCCTTACCACAAGAGCTGCTTCAAATGCATTCATGGAGGATGTACGATTAGCCCGTCGAACTACATTGCACATGAGGGCCGTCTCTACTGCAAACACCACCACAACCAACTCATAAAGGAGAAGGGTAACTTAAGCCAACTCGAGGGTGATGGAGAGAGGGAAACAAATAGTAAGACCAATGGAAGGGAAGTTGCTGCTGAGTCATAATCTGCATCGTTGTATTTTCCTGCCTCCCTATTCCTATTGCTCGTCATGGTTTCTCCATTTCTCTCCAGCAGTCAGTCCAAATGGCTTATGCTAATAAGACAGACGAAATTCTTCATACTTGATATTGCCGTGTGTTGGTTTTGGTTGGTTTTACTTGTTACTACAATGCTCAAATATATGTGAAGAATCGAAGACCTATCCCTGTTTGATTGCAATTATGTGACAACAGCTTAAGGTGTGAGACGTAAATTGCGTTTTACGAAATTCTGTTTCATGTTAATGGCAGCATCTTTTTACCTCCATATCTGGGCTTCTGTAGCCACCAGTTCGTCTCTTGAAAACACCAAATTTAAGGGTAAATGAGGAAAGTGGAAGCAAAAAGACATATTCATCAGGACACTTACGAAACCTAACAAGTCGGCTTATTTTTTCACTTCCTTTTGATTTATCCTTTAGAATTCGAAATCATGAATACGACGATTTTACATATCCAGTTTATAAACATTATTTTCACGAATTCGGAAGTGTTCGACAGAAACATTCTGCCAAAACCTTGAGGAGAAGCATTTAACTGACATGACGGCAGGCTATGCCTACGATAACAATAACACAGCCTGAAGTCATATGGCTAAATGTATAATAACTTTCGTGTAAAACACGATGGCCACTAAAGTGACGGAAGGCAAAAGACTGAAGACACTCAGGCAGATCAAGAGTCACGTTGGTAAAACACAAATCGAATTCGGCCATCAATGCAAGAACTCTAAACCATATTGAAAAATTGTTACTCAACCGGCACCTCATTTGCCATCTGCAATCAACTACTGAAAAAAAAAAAAGAAGAAACCAGCTCCTTGTATAGCATTAAGCCTCTGAGTACGAAACCGGGGAACGCATTCTAAGTTAAATCTGTAAACACTGTGCATTGAAACAGAGCTACCAACTCAAACAATTCTTTACTAAGACACGCATCAAAATTACAATATCTTCATGCTTTCTCATTGATGAGACGTCCAATGCCACCACATAGCAATTCGCACAGAGAGATGATGGATGTTGTGGCAAAACATCAACTCTAATAAAGCTATAATAATTAAATTTTTAGAAGAATGTAATAAACAGTGCCATTGAGCATTATGGCATCTAACTACGGATCTATTTTTACATCTAAAATCCCAAAGGTTTTCGATCACCAGAAGACTATATAGTATCAAGAAGACAATTATTTTGAGCAATATGCTTCAGATCTACAATAAAATTATCCCTAAGAAACCCAAATCCAAAAGTCCCATTTTTATACAGCCAAATCCTTCCTTCAACACGCCAAGGGTTTTCAGATGTATCTGCTAAGCCCGGAAATACCAAATCATAACTCGAATTAATGTACATAATGCGTGAGACAACATCACCTACAAAAGAGCCGTCCCATTGCAAGTCGTCTCCGATTTCAGATGGACGGAAATGTATCCGAGAATCGTATATGTTTTGCTCCTCACGAGAAAATGGAGGTTCTATTAGAGTATGATTTGATGTCCAAAACACCGGAGAAAAACTGGAAAGCCGCTCAGATAAGTCTCCTACCCTCCGACAAGAGATGCCAATCCCATCATACGCCACAAGATAGAATTCCATCTTCAGTTCATCACAAAGCCCCTTCATCACGAGTTCATTATGCCAATAACAGAACAAATTGCAAAACATGATCCTAATTTCAAAGGACATAACTATCATAATTAATAAACCATAAACTAAAAATTACCACCAACCTTCCACAAACCCTGGAGCGGTCGTGACGGTGTTGGGGAGCAATCAACAATCTTCAAGAAATGCTCTGTTTCCCATCTCTTTCTTCCTTCGTCTCTCCTTCTCTGCCTCCTAAAGGATCTATCTGCTGTACCGGGACTCATCCGATTAGCATAGAACTGATACATCTCTGACGTCTCCGGTACACCATTAAGGGGCCTACTTTCGTTGATCACATCATCATCGTCAAGATTTCTATATGCATTCTCCTCCACACTAAAATGTACGTCACCGATGAAATTAACATTCACCGGAATCAAATCACCGTCATTTTGTCCATCGGGATCTACATAATTTACAATCTGACCCTCCGCGGAAATGGTCATGAATAAAAACGGCGTCTTGATCACGTTGTAGGTGCCGTCATGGGACGGAGAGACCCTGGAGCCGGAGAGGAACGAAGAGCCCCACTCCAAGAAAATTAACGACGGAGGATTTACCGCATTCTGCTGACCTTGACCGCAACGGCGCCAGAAGCCAATCAGATGCTCCCACTTGTTGAGAATCTTATACATGAGCTTGTAGGAGATTTTACCGTTTGCCCATCTGTTGATTTCTGTCTTGGACCCCCACCGCCTGTCGCAGAGAGCGAACCAGAGCTTGCTGGTCTCGTTTTGGCAGAGGGAAACGAAACGTTTTGAAGTGCAAGCAAAGCTGGCTATGTCGGAAGGGTTGAGCAAGGAAAGGATAGAGAGCTGGACGTCTTCAGGGAAATCAGAGAAGGAAAAACAATCCATCGAACCCATGTTTCCAAATTCAATGTTGCAAATAGAATTTAGGATTTTTTTGAGATGTACGTGTTCTTCAATAGAAGGAAGGGACTGATACTTCCGGAAGTTATTCTTTGTCAGCGAAGAGAGATGTGGAAGCTTCGAAGCTTATTAGGTTGTTGAGCTTTGAGGTTAGCTCGTACTTGGATTGGATCGGACCCTGAAAATGTCGCATTAGACATTATGAGATCTCTGAGATTGACACCAGGCAACCTCAAGCCCAGGTTGAGAAATGACTGGCTCCAACCCCCCCGGGCACAAACGCAAGCCCAAAGTCCAAATATAATACCTGTTTTCTTCTTTTCGCTCACATATAGTTTATTTTCCCTAGTTTTGGCATGTTGCAATTCCTAAATTTATATTTATTGGTCGAACCTTATGAGCACGCATGCTTTGATGGTATCTTTGTAACAACATGGTCATCGAAATAATTTGAAGAAAACACGTTAGGTTACATTTGTACATGTTCTGTCCGTGTAGCCATGCTAAGCCATAATTATTACATGCAGACAACAGGAACTCTATACTCGAGGCTTAGCCGATAATTGCATGTACTGAGAAGTGGAAGAATCAGATGAAAATCTATCGACCACCGTTTTTCGATCGAGACTTGCGAAATTCCTGGACAACATTTTCCATAGACATGGAAGGTCGTGCACGTGTCCGACCCTTCGAATCACGCTGCTTCATCTTTCCATCATCTCCATCGAAGATTTGAACCAGGAGACCTTGGATTGACTCAGGACTAACGTAGGACTTAGCTTGTAAGAGATTTGGATACGCCTCCAAAAACTCAAGGTATGCAGTAACCACTAATTTGATGGTCGCTTGTCTGATTTGATCTCTAAGATCGATATCAGGAATGGCATACCACTTAACATGCCTCTCTGCTATGTCATCGAAACTTTTCAGGAAAGAATGGAGCTTGCGTTTTATCAGAGCAGCCACGGCCTCACTGTTATAGCCCTGTCTCTTTACATCTTCTTTTTCGAACAATCTTACAAGAGGTCCCCAAGCTTGCTTTTGGTACATGTACGCTGCTTCCTCCGCAACAATCTTGTACTTCCTTTTCATGTAATCCTCTCCCAGCAGCTTCCCAAGTTCCGTGTTTTTTGTTATAACGTAAATGTACCAGTATGTATTCATGGCAAATACATGAGCCAGAACTTTGTCCTTGTAGCTCGATCTTTCCGCTTCAACATTTCTTTGAAGAGCTTCCATGACATTGGTGACAGCTTCTAAAAGCAAATTATCATCTGATTTCGGTTTTGATAGAGCTCCAGCTTTCCATATTTGTTCCGTCCGTAAAATTTTGGCCATAGGCGCACTGTATATTTCAGTGGCAAGGTACTTTAGATAGTTAATGGCATATCTTACGAGTTTCGGGACAGACCCGTCTTGCTGTGGAGCGTAACAATATGAATTGCCTTCAATTTGGAGACCAAATTCCCAAAAGACTTTGCTTGAAGCATCTATGAGGAGTTTTCCCAGTTCTCTGAATCTTGTACAAATATCAGCACCAGCTTGACCTTCAAAAATCTCCACGAACTCTGTTTTAAGCTTTTCCAGGGAATCAAACAAGTCTAAAAGCTTGAAAAGCTTATGTGGCTCTTTGTTACTCCTTGCTACACCTTCCCCGAATCGAAAGAAGACTGCCATTATTTTATCTGCAATCTTGATGAAGCATTCCAACCAGACAGCTCCTTCCATGATTCCTCCTAGAAGTTGGTTGCAGAGTCTCTTTTCGGACACGATAATCTTTTTTACCGCCAGTTCAAAATGCTGGATCCAACGGCTTATGACTGTCTCCAAGGTCTCCCACTCCATTTCATCAATTTCTGCAGGGGTATACGTTCTCAAGTAGTCAGGGTTTAGCCGCATTAAAGCCTTTGCTGCTCTTCTGTACCTCACCTATTTGAACCAGAACAAAGATTAGATTCCGAGCAGTCTTTTAATGTTCTGAGAAATACCTGGCAGCATAGCACATACATATAGAATTTCATACTCTTTTTTTTTTAATCTTTACTGTACGTAAAGCAGAATTATAAGAGACGGTATGATCCAAGTTAAATGCATACCTCAAATGTCATGTATGTATATGGTTGTGACATACCTTGACAAAGATGTCGATACATATATCCAAGCAATCGTTAGAAGCTAGTGTTTCAGAAATTCTTCTAAGAAGTTCAATCTCCAACTCCGAACCCAGATCAAGAGATCCTGTTTCGCCTTCATCGACCTCGCCAATATTTTCGTGTCTTAATTGCTGCAATCGGAACTCATACTCGTCTTGTAAATTCAGCAAAGCCTCGTCGAGCAACCCATTGAATTTCATGGCACTAACCTCCGTGTCATATAGAGCTTTGAGCGTGAGCATAGTCTCTCTAAGCCTATGCGTTCTAAAGTGATCAGTGGCTTTAGTCCTGCTCAAAAACTCTACCACCTCTTGTAACTTCTGAATCACTTGTCCATCATCACGACTAACAGAGTTTATGACTGCGTTCAGTTTATCAGCACAATCAACATATTTAAGCAAGTGTTTGAGTCGTTTTTCTGGGGTTTCTTGGTCAGGTAATTTGTTGGAAACTTCAAGAAGCTTGTGTTGAAGAGACTCAGACATCTTAAAACTATCTATTACCAGAAGAGCTGGAGACACAGCTCTTTTGATTCTGGTTTCTAGGGCTCTGTTGACCATAGCCATAGAATGCAAAGGAGTTACTCTTCTCGATGCTGTTGATAGCCTTTCATCGATAAACTGAAATCTTTTTCCCATATTTCCTAAGCTATCTTTCATCTTGGTGGAGATCTGAAGGAGCGTTTTCAAGTCGGAGCATGCCAACTCGAGCTTGGCTTCCGTTGAATACTCTTCTTGGAGCGTCATCATCGACGTTAGCATTCATGCAGAAAGATTGGAGAAAAAGGGATTGTTTGGGAATCGACAGAGAGACATTATAGTCTACAAAATCCAGAAAATTGATGCATGTGGGCAGTATCGATCATCAAATGACAAGCACATAGCAGTGAGCAAAGAAGACTTGGTATCGTTGTAAACCTTGGACAACTATAATTTGCAAAAACAAGAATAGGCATTTCAACTAAGAATTTGGACCACAAAAGTAAAACAATGAAGAGGATAGTATATAGTATATTACTAACGGGAACAAGGAGGAAGCTTCGTCCTGGGGCTTGTGCAATTTGTCTTTAATTATATTCCCCTCTCTTTTCTTTCAACTTGTTTTATAATAATAAGGAACAAAATCTTCTGGAAATATCAAATCTGTTCCACGTGATCTTATTTAGAAAAATATATGGATGAAGTCGTGTGGAATAGAGTTAGTACAAACTAGTTGGTACAAAGAATTTGATCTTTAATAACAACAGGTGAACATGAAATGTTTTTCGAACTTACAGACATGCTCAAACTTTTAATTATGACAAGGACATTCAAAACTCCGAAGATTCCTGAAGTCTTAATACTCTAATTTCCACAAACTATAATGCTCTTATGGTCCTTATTTTTTCCTAACAAAGACACGAAACAGATAAAAAGATGTTACC
>JANQAP020000159.1:832518-847249 GCA_026874005.2 Erythroxylum coriaceum
ACTTACCAATATGAATTATTTGAAAACTCAAACCCTAAACATTTCTCCTACCAATTAAATCTATTAAAGGGCAATTTGTAACGAGCTTAATTAAACTCTAATTCATATTCAACTTGGTCTCCTTATTAAACCTAAATTAAATTTATTATAAAATTATTAAATTTAAACTAAAAAATCTACATTATTTAATTTTTGTAATGATTACATAAAATATAAATAATTTATTGGATCATTTATTAAAATAATAAATTTATAAAGTTGATTTGAAATAAAAATATAACCTCTTACAATAATACATATAAATATTAATCGTAATTCATAAGCAAAATTAAATTAAATAACTATAAAAATTTATAATTTGAATAAGGTTTAAATAGCACATATATAAATATTAATTAATCTAAAATAAGTATTAAATGATAATTATAAATTATTTACAATTACTAACTCGAGTTAATTTTTATTTTTTATATAATTCAAACTTAACCCTTAAATTTTTACTTATTTTTTTAAATCCAAACTTTATCTTTAATTTTCGGATTTAACTCTTCAAACAAAAGGCTGAAAAATTTGTAATAGGTTTAGTTTAAACGCAACCCCTGTAAAAACGACCTAAAACCTAAATACGGGAATGGATGATGGATGCAACATTGCGAGTAGTGGACTAGAATAGAGGCTTATATGATCAAATCTTGCAACGAATGGGTTGAAATTGGGAGGACAGAGGCATATGAAGCATGCATGATCAATAAAGCAAATACTAACCTTGGCTGGATTAGACTGGAAATCGAATCTGAAGAGTAAAATGGGGCCGCTCATTGTACCTCCAAAGTCCAAAGTCCAAATTCCTGACGACCCATATGTACGTGTTTTTGGCAGCTGTAAACATGGGGAGTTGTACCCGGAACCAATATGGTCCTTTCTTCTTTACGTATGATTTTGTTGTGTTTGCTGTAACCATCAAGACTTTTCACAGCTCCAAAGGTCTCGTTTCCGCAGCCCCATTTGGTTAATGTACTCCGGACCAAAACCATATATTTGATTCTCCGGCTTTCCTTTATATAAGATTGAATTCCATTTCCATCACACAAGATGACAAAAATTATAGAACTCGTGTTGCTGCATACTAAAATGTACCATAAGACTGTTTAACATTATACTACAATTTAATATTTGGTGAAAGTTTGCTTGCTTAACATAATAGCTGTTTTTCTTAGAAAAATATTGATTAATTATAAAAATTTTCCTTCTTAAATTTATAATTATTGAAACTTAATTATAATAAATGCTATTTTTAGATTATGTGGAATTTATAAATAAAAAACAAGATAATCAGTTAGGTAATTTTTTCAAATAATAGTAATTGGAAAACACATGTTTTATGTTTTGAATTTATTAATATAGTGTTTTGTTTGCTATTTATTAATAAATAGAGTAATGACGGTAAATTGAATTTAACTGGTATTTAATCATTTATTGTCAATTATTGATATTGAAAAACCAAGAAAATATTACTTAAAGTATGTGATATAATATCTGTCTACCAATTTTTTTTTTAAAATTAACATTTATCAAAATATTTTAATTATTCATTGTCTAACTTTACATTTTACTATACCAAATATATTTTATTATAAGTGATAAATGTAAAATACCTCAACTTCATATGCTATTCACGTGTTTAATCATTGTATTTTAGACAATATTAGTGCGGTTGTTATATATGAAGACATGAAAATAAAATTCATGTAGTCGACTCCTTGAAATGTGCTGCGAGGCTACTCATTGGACCGACTGGCCTAACCCCACCAACTAATCTTAAGTCACTACCCCATGCATGGGACCAAGAATTTAAAGAATTGAGCTGGTGAGCTTCCCAAGTTTCCAACTACAAATTTTAACCTTTTCTTTCTGAATCAGAGAAAAAAGATGATCCACACACTCGTTACCTTATGATACATAGTAGCTGTAGATCATAGTTGCCAACAACAAGTGTTAAACAAAGAGAGAAGCGGGCTATCACTATCTGTGGATGTCAGTTTGGAAGAAACCTACCGATTAACCTGCGCAAGCAATAGTGACACTTAATTGTCATGTTAGGTACATTCAATTAATTTTTCTGTACATTACTTGCATTATTGTCACGTATAAAAGATGTGAAAGTTGAAGGGTTTATCAATGTCATGACAGGTTTATATCTTCTGGGAACAAAAATTTGGCACCAGTTGAGCACTGTTAATTCAACTTCTTATCCATTTAGACACAGCTTTAGATTCTTGTCAAAATAATGTTGAATTTTAGATCTTCAGGATCCATACTCTCGTACTTTGAAGATATAGCAAGATCTGCTCGGATTCCATTTATATATTTTACGTGATATGCTGGGTTATGACATGCAAGAGTTTGGAGACTTCTGGTGGAATTTGTGGACATGAAGTATAGTAATTCATCCAAAAGGTTGTTTTCATTATACAATAACTGGGATGACCAAATTAATGTGACAAAGACTTGCATATAAGATAGAGCGGAGTTTTCTTTTGCAAACGAAGGTTTGACTATTATTTCATGTTGATAAGGACCCCTGCAGTACTTGTTTGCATTAGCCATGGACGAGAAGGGAAGTGTAGAATTGTTTATTTATTCTTTTTACTCGTTGGAAACAAATGGGGAGGGAGTTTTGGTGTTCTTGGAAGAGTTTGGATTTGTGAGAGAAGACAGTGGTGTTTCCATGGCCACACAGTAGCAACTGGCAAAGATTTGACCTTTCCATTGTTGGGGACCATGTTCACAAACCTCCAGCAGCTGATGAGAGGCCCATAACTCTAGCGGTTTCAAATCTATTTGATGAGTGCAAGCTACATGGGGAGGGCTATTGGGGTCGGATATTTAGGTCTAAAACCATCAACTACCCCATGTCTAACCAACGGCAATTAATAGTTTTAAGAACTCGGTGGTCTTGAATGGAAGTAAAGTACATGAAATTTCACAGAAGATGAGAAGTGGTGAAAGAGAAGGTCAAATGGAAAGTGGGTTGATGGATTTTAGCTTCTTCCTAAAAGAACTCCAGCTACATATTCTCCACTGACGTAAAGAATTATTGAGCTTCTTTTTCCTTCCCTCAATTATATAGAGGAAATAGTTGAAAACATAAACCAAAATGGAAAAACCAGAAATCACGTTAAACCAATTCTCTGTGTTCTTACACGAATTACGGATCCTGTGGACTGGCAAAGGGCCACAAGCTAACAAATAGCATGTGCAACATTAGCGTGTACATGAGTGTCTGGGACCATTTATGATTCAGAAGAGGATCCTAAACTGGCCCCCATGATTGATCTTTACAACAAATCACACTTCATGGTCATTTTTAGATCATATCAGCCGTCAGCTTCTGGCCTCAAAGTTAACAGGGTCACTGCAGATTTTTGGTCACTTCTTCCTATGCTAATTGCACGTCAAAACAGATTCATTTGTGGTTAGTGTGATGGTAGTTAGAGCTCGGTGTACAACAAATCATCTGTCCCTGACAACCAGCTTAAGCATGTGTTGGTGTTTCAGTTCAGGTTAAGTGCATTCTGAAGAAAATGTCCAGGCAGCTTTCACAAAATAAGGGTCTGCAATGGGACAATTGCCGCTAATTACAGGACAGTTTGCGAATCCAAAGATATGCATATGTTGCCTGAAATTGTACAATCTCTGGGGTTGGCATTATTCAAACGCTAGAGCTGAAGCTATTCACCCAATAAAAAGATCACAAACATTATTGAAAGGGCCCCATAAACAGCTATCTTGGATGTACGAGGGTGGCTTTTCTACCTTAAAATGGGAAAGCTCTTTTGTCACTAACCGAGATTCTACATTTTTATTTAGTTTAACTATATATACGTGGCTCAATGCTGGTGAGCTTTCATGTGATAGCTCCAATTTAACACAAAGTCATCATTGAGTCAGTGATGTGGTGTATAGATTTTTCGTGCAAGCTAACCATTGGAAAATGGTTAGAACAATACTTACAAAACTAAGAATAATATAAAGCCAAGCCAAGTGGGAATCATAGTTCAGGCACACGAGTCTTAAAAGTCTTAGACGCCGACTAAGACCACTGTCTTAAATTAATAGAAGTGAACAACAAAAGGGTCAACAGAGACTTTGGTGATAAGAGTGATTATTAAAGCAAACGAGCGTACGTGGGGACGATAAATTTATAGCTTTTGTTCTGTGCACTCATCGAATGGACAGGTATCAATAATTCTGTCAAACTGGATAAAGAATCACTTTCAATCGTTGAAGGCATGGCCTTATACTTCTTTTCCCATGAAAATTCAGAAAAGATAAATGGAGACAGGACAGCAAGAAACTGGTAACATGAAACTATTGAGATCACTGTATGCACAGTTATAGCCAAATGTAAGTTTCCCTGTCTACTACTTTCTGATTTTGATATGGCAGAGACTTGAAGGAATTTGTCTGTGTCAAGTGTATGTTTCAGACGTGAGTGTGCTATTATTATCCACCAATACCTGGCTTCATATAGGAATATCTGGCTTCATATAGGAATTCAAAGTAATGTGAAAGTGAAAATAGACTTCACGATTAATGGAAAGGAAATATGCAAGAGACTGTTTTTTGCCAAGATAATGTGCTCCACCTTATTTTAGCTAACGACTCAGGACCGTAATTATTATAAATTGTAAGCAAAAGAATAGATATTACATGCAAGGGACTGCACAGAATGTTTTGCATAATTAGCCCTTCAGGTTATTAATTTCATTAGACAGGTCTAATTAACCTCCCATAGCCTTTTTGCTTGTCATAATATAAGAACATGCGAAAGTTTCCGTTCCCCATGATCTGTCACGGATTTACTACCAAGTTCAACATCCTTTCCATATCCTAAAAGCTACGAGGCGGATATTAATTACTGTTCTACTTTCTGTACGTTAATTGCAGAACTTTAAGAACTCCTAGGTTTGCCAAGAAAGAAAAGATAAAATTTAAAAGAAAAAAGTGAAGAAAGCTGGCCCCTCGAAGCAAAGTTTCTTGTGGGTGACTAGTGTTGTAACCCGAGTGTTATTACCACAAGTGCATATATAAATCCCGTATCATGAATTTTTAACGACTGCTGTTGTTTCCCTTCTGTCACTCTCGCATACGTACACACTCAAAGCCAACTGGCGACTTGATTGATTCACAAACAGATAAAATAAGAGAGGAGAAAGGATAGGGCTAAGGACAAAACTACTCTAGGATTTGAATTTGATTCATTTGGTTTTTTCTTAGCTCTCTTGCTCCATCTGTTCTACTTATATTGAGAGAGAATAACATCGAGTGACACTGAGAGCAACTCATTAATTCTCTCTTTTTATTTCTTATTGCTGTTAGTAACAAGGAGCCTATATAAGTCATCCCGTTTGGAGTTTGTCTTTGACAGAGAGGATTCAGAATGGATCTGTCAACTTCTCAATGCAGCAGTAGTGGATGTGAGTCTGGTTGGACATCATATTTGGATCAATCTTCTATTTCCAAAAACCAGTTTCAGGGAATTGGTGGATATAATGGCGGTAGAGATCATGCAAAGTTGGAGGACGAAGAAGAGGACTTGTCAATGGTTTCAGATGCATCCTCTGGTCCGCCTCATTATTGTGAAGATGATGAATACCGCTTCCACAAGTCGACAAAGCAAAGAAAGAACAAAAAGCAGAACAAAGATCATGTGAGAAGTCACCAGCAACAGTGCCTGGATGACACTGCTAGTTCTCCTGTATTGAATAAGGCAAGTTTCAAGATAATTAATTAGTATGGTCTTCCTGTTCATGTCTATAAATGTTGCATACATATGCGCAACTGTGAGAGAAGTGTCTACGTTCTTAATGTTGTTATACAGAAAGTGACCAAGAATGAAGAGCATGGCCTGGAATATTCGCAGGGTTTCTCCGCAACACATTGCAAGGTATTCTTCCAGGAAATTTCCAGTTTCTGAATGCTATTAGATGTTGCAATCAACAATGTCCGACGTCATTTCATTTTGTTCTCAGGGAAAATCTCCATTTAAAAAACAATTTGGATTCTTTCAATCCTCTAAATCCGCTTCCAAAGAACCAGGTTAGATATTGTCATGGAAATTTATGAACCTGGAGCACATTGTAACAAGAGTTTCATGGGATTAATTCAGATTTTGGAGAATATGTGACAGGTAATTTTCAAGGAAGAAATTGGAAGTGACAGAGAGCAATGATTAGCAGTATCTTTTGCCATCTCTGCTACCGCAGTTGGTCTGGAGAGACGGAACCAATGTGTAAAGGGAAAAAGGCAGCATATCTTAAATGGATTTCATTCCTTATTCTTCTTTTTGTTTCTGTTGTGCATGTTTTTCTATGCCTTCCTGTCAATGCAGAGGGAAACAACCTGAAAAACAAAAATAATAAATTATTTTCTCTGTATTTAACGCCTACCGTTTTTCCTTCTTTTGGGACAAGTAGACATCAAATAAGGAAAGTAGTAGGCCTGCTGTTCAAACTCTGTCATCTGCATCATTCCTGCAGCGTCCAACTAATCACTTGAGTGCGTATTAGTGACTGAAGATCTTGTGAACATTTTCAACCATTTCCTACTAGAATCACAATCACAATCATAATCACAAACACTCCTTTCATTTTACAAGGAGAGAAAGGAATGTGATCAGCAGGAGTAAAAGGATAGAATAGGAGAGGAAGAGAGGAAACAAGAAGCTTGGTGCAGAGGAAGACATTGTCCATCCAAGAGCAGGGTTTACCGGTGTTAACCATTGATGAACATAACAACAATTTGTACCTAACTCAACCACACGCACACATGCGCCGAGCGAACCAAATGACTATAAGCACACATCAGTGACCTACCTTTTTCCACTTATTTGCCAGCCTAGCTTCAGAAGTAGGTAGGCTTGGTAAATTGGGCACATTTTTCTAGGGTCGAGCCAGACAAAAACAGAAGGCAAGCCCCATATAGCATCAAGAGGCCACCAAAAAGATGCACCCCACCTTCCATCATAGCTACTACTTTGCTTGTAATGTGATCCATGGTGGCTTTAATTGATTTACTTTTTTGTTTTTTTTGGAAGGTTACTTGAAAATCATCTTTTGGAGGGTTTCCCATTCTGAGATTGAGCACACATAATTTGGAAAAAGAACTCAGATAAAACCCTCCATCTCTGTCCTGTCAATCATCTTCTTTTGTAGTTTCTACTTCATGGAAATGACTTGACAGCACAAGGACATAGTTGCCAACTATCAGATGATAACTTGATCATGCAATTTTATCTTAAACTAGGATACAATTATTGGGGAGGAGACACAGACTAGTGCAAATCAATAGGCCGCTACTAGGTAGTTGCCTAGGTTCTTGCTACAAAGAGATCGTAGATAATGCACGAATTCATTGAATCTCGGACTCTGGGGTCTTATAAAGTGCCCGTCAATCGACAACAACCATCTTGCCTTGTACTTTTGCATTCATAGAGTTACATTTTTCGTAATGCAAAAGACACATTATTCAGCCAACAAAATGATCGAACACCTTAATCTTCCATTTTACAGAACCACGAAACAAATATAAAATCATTGATGGGCTGATCAACATAAGCACAAGAGGGACAGATAAGCCTAAAGCCTAAGTTACGGTGTCTGCCCTCGAGCCACAGAGATACACACACCCAGGCCATATGCAAATATTGATGCATCCTCCAGCTCTCGTCGTCACCTGAAAAACGATAATGAAAAGGACTACGTAGACAGTCTTCCGCTAGAAAATTACCTTAAAAGGCAATGAGCATGTATCATCATAAATACTTCCAAGTTCATTCTAACAGGAATTCTTTCGACAAGAGAGTGCTCTGTTCTATTATTCTAAGTGGAAGGGTCTTCACTTCAGACGTAATGTAAATTATCTTATATAACAAGTCTGAAATTAACTACTTGGTTTGGAAATTGGCTATATGTACATACACATTAAGGCATGCATTAGAACAAATATGAAAAGGAGCATATTTAAAAAATGGCTACTTTTACTGATCAACAAATTATTTGAGCATTACAATACATGGATCCCAACACCCAATGCCTCCAAACCCATCCACCAAGTAATTTGAAAACAAAATTGTGATCCAAAGCTAATGGATTGATTGCCTTGCTTGTATTCTCCACCGAAGTATGGAAAAACTTCGAAATCGTGCTTACGACCCAAATATATGTCTGTGAACAGGGGGAGCCTCGAATGTTTTAACCACATCCATCCAAGGTTTGTCCATGATCAAGATAGAGTTTTCAGAAAGATGTCCAATAAATAAAACTGGATCTCTGAAAGCAACAAACTCAAAATTCCTTTTATGCTTAGCCTCTATTTGACAGTCTTTTAACCTACGCTTCAGTCTCCCATTAACAGAATTACATTGTAACTTCTTGACTGGACTATGTAACATGTCTCCATCTTCCTCTCTATCTACTGGCATCCCGAAGTCGATCAAGCACATTGCCCTGTATCATGTGGAAATTGGTCCATTGATGAAATAAATACCAAAGAATGCTATGAATTCATCTGCTATAACTCAGGATAAAACCTAACTACAAATACCAGGATCCCTTTTATTTTTGAATCACATTTTACAGCCTCTCAACAATAGTGAAGATCACTTCTTTTTCTGTCACAATTAATTGTGCAACATAGACTCTCTCTCTCTCTCTAGACGAGAGATGTAAGTCAGCAAACTCAATCTGTAATTAAAGACGTCCTTTGCTTCCATTTCCATTCAAAGTTATTAATCCTTGTTC
Source organism: Erythroxylum coriaceum (assembly GCA_026874005.2). Lineage (NCBI taxonomy): Eukaryota > Viridiplantae > Streptophyta > Magnoliopsida > Malpighiales > Erythroxylaceae > Erythroxylum > Erythroxylum coriaceum. The sequence continues at coordinate 841,323 of JANQAP020000159.1, forward strand.
ATCTACAATAAAGAATGAAAAAACTGTAAGCATTACCTGGCACTATAAATAATGACAGATGATGAACTTGTTGAAGGCTGGAAAGAGAGCCCAATGACCTCTCCAGGAAATTCTTGATATCTTCTAGGCAGAACAAATGTATGCTGCATTGACCATTCCCCAAGCTGTTTTGCTTCTACGTCAAATGCGTAGACCTGGTTTGAAGAGGTTGTCACAACAAGAACATTATTATTTTGAGGGGGAAAACCACCAGCTGTTACTGATGCCCCATCCAATCTTGCTATGAACCAGTGTTGCCTGTTTCAGGAAAAAAAAATCATTAAGAACACAAAAACAGAAACATCTATATATTCACAACTCCACATTAAAATAAAAGGTTTGTCAAAGGTTCCAAGTAAACTCAACCATAGATAACTGACAATGTGGTATATTAAGTTGTTCATGAAACTAGCTGCAATAATTGAAAGGTAACCTCTTAACAAGAAAGCAACTTGTTTGCTCAATAATTAGGCACAAAGGAGAGATAAATCAGAAGTCATACTCCTCTAAACATAAACATCATGATCTCTTTTCCAATAGAATAAGTCATCCGTACAGCTCTAATGCCTTACTGAGTTTTTACTATCATTTATTTATACTCCTCATTCCCTTTTGACATCTCCAGGACCCTCTTGTCTGGTAATGCATATGAATTTCTTCAAAACCCAACCACATAAACTCTCCAGTTCTAGCACATTCATTTGCGATGAAAAGCAAGCAACATGAAACAAAATAACAAACCAATGATAACAACAACAAAGTTATTAGAAGTCAGGCGCCATATGAATCTACAAAAGGTTTTATTTCAGACCTTTGCGTTTCCAGGTTAAAAATATATACATCTCCAAAGCAGTTAACGGCAGCTAACCACTGCCCATCACAACTGGTAAGCATTTTTGTTATGGGAGGCTCAATAGACGATAATCCTTCATCATTCTCCTCATGACAAGGGGTGAAGGTTTGTACAAGCTCTGAGCTTCGCACATCCACAACCTGTAGCAGTACAAGTGTAAATAACAGGAAGCAGGGTCAGTGAATGGTTCCCTCATTCTTGAGCATCTCAAGCAGGTAAGTCAATAAAAACCAAAAAGAAAAAATTAAAAGGGAAGGAAAGGAATTACATATATTTTTCTATCATGCCCAGCTACCATCAACCGAGAAGAATCAGAACTAAATGCCATGGAATGAGCAAATGGTAGTTCATTTGGAAGTTTCCTTTTATTAACTGTCCATGCACCTTTACCTGCTTCATTTTTCTTTAGTTCAAAAAGGTTGGGCTTAAGATGGTCTGAATAAGCAAATAATGTCCCAGCATTAGAAATGGCGCTACAAATGATCTTTCTTGATGCTTTGGCCTTGATTCGAGCCACCAAATCCGTAGATGCATGTCCCTTAGATAAGGCAGAACCCATAACTGGCAGAGCTCTACCTTTGATGCGAACACAAAGAATATCCAAGGAAGAAGATGCTTGCACTAGAAGCAAAGAATTCTGCTCAAATACAGTATTCAGAACCAACTGGATGGGAACTCTCTGAGGAGCAGGGCATATGTCGTGCGGTGAGAACCTTGTAAACTCCTTGGCAGAATAGGCAAAGAGTTTTGTATCATCACCAGCAGAGATGAGCATTGGAACACCCAAATGAGCCCACTTATGGTAATTAAACTCAACTGGTCTCTTCTTTGTACGTAACCTTTTCACTTTTTCATCAGGCAAAGGATCTGCTAATTAAAGTATAGTTTCAAATTGGAAGAAAAGCCAAAAGCATCAAGACACAACCAAATAGCAACGTACACACGATATGATAAAAGATAATTGCACAAACAAAGACATTAAACAAACCTTCACGACTGATTGGTACAGCTACTGTCAAAGCCCTAACATCATGTGTGTGAGCTCGTACATATCCAACATACACCCATTTCTTGGTCATATTAGAAGTTGAAATATCATCACTAGATCCAATTGCCTCATGAGAAAGCTTATAAAGAATAACCTAAAGAATGAAACAATTTGAAATTAATGTTTCCAGGTACCAAAGTTCAAAATGACCAGAATCAAGGAGAATCTATATCTATGTTGACATGTTCAAGAATGACTTCTTCCAAAGCAATTGAAACACTTGGACCACAGTTCTCCCAACTCTTAGCTTCGAAGTTAATGGCTATACCTGGCCATCAGATCCCGCAGAGAACACTCTATTATGACCTGGCGCAGCTGCCAATGCATTCACATCACTTTTGTGAGATGAATGAGACTGCAAAAGTGTCCCGAATTGAGAGTCCCAAAACTGAACACTACCGTTACTGTCAGCACTAACAAGTGTACCGCATCTGAAGTTGACAATAATTGCTTAGTGGCAGAACTATGATAGAAGGTGAACAAACATACCACATAAGACAGATAACAGTGATTCAATTCCTACCTCAATGCAAGTAAAGACCACACACAAATGTCAGCCCCACAACCGAGATCACCAAGCCCTACCGTGATCCTGTATATCTCATGACCTATTTTAGCATCCCAACACCTTATAAACCTGCAAGGAGTCTGCCATGCATAAGATAGGATAAACTTAAAAGTTTAATGACAGAAAAATGCCCTACAGTGCAAGTATAAAAAGCTTCCGCAAGATTGATTGTTCACCTAATTATACAATATTTGCATTAAAAATTAAGTAAACACATTAGCTTAATTAACAAAGAAGATGGCCAGCCGACTCACCCATCACTACTCCCTGAGTATATTCTATTTGCACCAGAACTCCACGTCACACTTAGAACGCGGCCTGAATTTCGTAACATTATCAACACACCTTCCACAAAAGCTATAGCAATAATAGGAGATAGCATAGTTAGAAGTTCAGATGTCTCACCACTGACCCTAGGCAATGTTCTATAATATATGAATTCATCTGAATCAGGAATTCTGTAAAGCCGAACACAGCCATCGTCACAAGCAATTGCAACACATGGATCTTCAACGTCTAACAATTCATTGATGTTATCTGAATCAGAATCATCTTCACTGTCACTAGATTTGTGATCGCTTCCATCATCTATATGTTTTACATATCCATTTCCAAGATGCTGGGACTCTGTATGAATCATCAGATTATTAGAGGGTGCTACAGCCATCTGCCAAATTGAGACCCCGATAGACTCTAGCACACTCTGCATAAGCGAATAAGATGATATTGATAATTCAATACATTATCAAACAGCAAAATATATGATTAAAGAGAACAAAGCAGTTTGCAACGAGAAAGACCATCCATTCCCTAACTTCAAAATGCACATCCACTCCCGACTTTATTTTCTTAATCATTCACCTAAACTTCATTCTAAAGCTACTATCTTGAAAATGATTGTCAATAGAACAACTAAAATTCTTACTACACGTGATTCTGACTATTTTCGTCCAAAGAAAACTAAATGCAAGCGAATAAGATCTTAAAAAGTTCCACCTTCTGTTTCAAGTGGAAAAGATCCCATTCCAAAACCGAACCGTCGATACTAGACGAGAACAACCTCCCACAAGGTAAACCTCTAGAGCCAGCTTTGCACCATACAAGAGACGAAACTCTCGAATTAGGGTCTCCCTGTATAGTCTACACGTGAAATCAATCAAAAACCGCAGCTGATTAATGAAACTAAACTCACTCAACAACACAAGTAACATGAACTTAAATACATAGAACAAGTATTAAGCACCAGCTGGCAGTGCCAACCGACGGCGCCGGGAGAAACAAGCCAAATCTCAAGCGAGCCGTCCTCACGAGCGGCGGCGACCTGAGAGTCGTCGGCGCTGGTGGCTAGGGCTACAACGGCAGACGGCCTCCAGTCGATTGAGCTGTTCCGGTAAGCAGCTCCGAGCATATCGACCGGCTAAACCTCGAAGTCGTTCCGTTAGGGTTTATGCTTATAAAAGAGTAAACGATATGTCGGAGGCAAAGAGAAAGAGAGCATAACAGAGAAGGCGAGTGGGCGTTGTTAGGTTTTTGAGGTTTTAGCGCCTACATTCATTATGATCAAGTGGGTATTCGAACCGGATCCGTATTGGGGATTGACTGGCAATTTTTTTGTCTTTTTCTTAACCGAACAATGGTGTTACGACGTGTCGTTTCTCTAAGCTCTGAGGTTGCGCCTGACGTGGTGACACGAGGCAAACGCAAATCGCTGATAAAATTGTAATTATATGTGTAAAAGGCCCGGAAACGACTCGTCGTCAATAGGAAAAGAAAAGACCTTAGACCTTTTAATAGAAAAAGCGCAACTATTTATTTTTGAATTATTTATATTTAAAAATTATTCCTCGTTAAGAGAGTTGGAAGGCCCAGAATCCCAGATTAGTCTTTTGAACATCAAATCTGCTTAGAGTTGACGCTATGCGACCATTATAAATCTAGCCCAATTGAAAACTCGGAAAACTGCTTAGTATTTAATTCCCATTTGGAAAAAGCCCAAACCCAATGGTCCAAGAAGGAGACGTGACATTGCTTGAATGAAGCGTCTGGTTAATAGCTAAACAGAACGCCCGTAGATCTAAAACAAACAAGGCATGCGTCAACACGGCTTAGTTCACTTGAACCGTGCAGTTAAAAGAAGCTCGAGAAAAGAGTACAAGACTGGAATTACCGGAATCACGGTCATAGCATCACCGATTTGATTTGATTTCTTAAGTCTCTCGATGGAGGACGCATACGCCAGGTCCGTCGTGGAGGTAATTACGCTCGCTTCACAAGATTTCAGCGTCGTTTGTCCTTGATTGTGAGGTGGTTGAAGAAAGTGCGTGCTTCTCTTGTCTTATTTGGCCAGGTGTTGGATTACTTCGCGGTGGACCCGGCGAAAGGTCTGAGCGACTCTCAGGTATTGGGAGTTGAAGCTGAACTGAACTTGTTACATTTTCTGAAGTCGTTCTCACTGAGTTGAACGTCATTGTTGTTTAATATGAATTGGAAAATTGAACTAATGAATTTTTGTTTTGCAGGTGGTGCTACATGCAAATATGTATGGTAAAAACGGTACGTCTTGTTCGTCAGTTCAAAACTATGAATATTGCATGCTTGAGCCTCGCACTTAGATTGTTTTCGTCGACAAACTGATGCAATGAAAAGAAATCTAGTATGAAAAACTACTAGATTTGATTGGAATGCACTTGTCATTTTTTATCTTATTTGACGTTTCTTTTTGGTTGGCTTGCTCCGGTCATCGGTTGCAGTACTGCTTGAAGAAAAAAGTAAGTAAATATATCTTCCTCCATCATGTATAGCTTCTTTTCCAATAGATTATGCGAATTTCCTCTCTTATAATCGATCATTGCAGGGACTCCCTTTTGGAAACTGGTTCTCAAGCAGTTTGACGATTTGCTTGTTAAGATATTGATTGCTGCTGCCCTGGTTTCTTTCATTTTGGCTTTGATTAATGGAGAGACTGGCTTAACAGCTTTTCTAGAGCCATTTGTAAGCTTTAATTCGCCTCTAATTAGCTGACCTGATTCGTATCATATTTGCAAATTTATTAAGTTCTCTGTGGCCAGATGTATATACACGTGCCTCAACAAGTGAGATGAATAGTTAAGAACTCCTGTCTTCATGTGGAATTTCGCTGATAGAATTTTGTTTTATGTATTTGTGTTTAGATGTGGTTAATTGTCTGTATTAACAAAAATATTCGCCTTTTTGTAGGATGAAATGCTTACGTATTCAAAACTTTCATTCACTTGATCAACTTATAACTGATCTTCTCAAATGCCTACAAGTTAACTTTTTGAACGTTATGCTGCTCGGTTTCTATTGCTTTTTGCTCTGCCGTCACATTCCTCCAAATTTCTTTATAATGTAGATGTAGCTTGACCATTGACCGCACAGAGGTACAAGTAGGTGGTGCA
>JANQAP020000159.1:847349-864361 GCA_026874005.2 Erythroxylum coriaceum
TCACATTCCTCCAAATTTCTTTATAATGTAGATGTAGCTTGACCATTGACCGCACAGAGGTACAAGTAGGTGGTGCACTTCTAGTGCTTCATCTACACACTTGGTCTGTGCTTAGCAATTATAATAATCTGAGTTTTGTTTTATGCTACAGGTTATACTATTGATCTTGGTTGCCAATGCAGCTGTTGGTGTGATTACAGAAACTAATGCTGAGAAGGCTCTTGAGGTAAGGGACGAGTTTTAACTATTTATTCAAATGCTTGCAAAACTTTGGTCAGAATGGTCTTAAATTCATCTTTACTTGTTTGATTAGTTTCCCAATGAAATTTTCCATGACCAACCAAAACTGCAATAATTGATTTAACACTAACTCTAAAATGCATTTATGATATCAAAACATTTTGAGTTTCCATGTTAAGTGCCTGAACTTTCAAAAGGAGCTTCTACATATACTTTGACATTTAAGTAACAATAAAGGTGAGGTAAGCTTCCTTTACCTCCTTACATGCTCCATAATGTACTTCTTTTTATGATGATGGTGGTTTTGTTGTGGAAGGCTTCCTTTCTTAACATCTAACTTTATTTCTTTGTTAATCTTTTCCTGGCTTGTAGGAGTTGCGTGCCTATCAAGCTGATATTGCAACGGTGCTGCGAAATGGTATGGAAAAAAATTGAAATAACCATTCAGATTTCTCTGAACCTGACTTTTTATGATAAGGTTATTGCCATTGTTCATTAGTTACCGCAACTACAGATTTGATTACAAATTTCTAATCACTTCATTTGTAGTGAACTTTGTTTGGGGAAAGCATTGCCATTTTCTAAACTTTTCTTTTTGGTGATTTGCCATTTTCTATACCTGATCTTACTTTACTGTTTTCATATAACTACCTATATTGGTGCTTGCCTTTGGGCTAATTCATTAACAGTGTGGGAGGGATTAATGAGGAACAGAAGACTGGACATTGTGGCAGTCAGATTTTTTATTCTCTTGTTATACTATATCAAAGTTCTTATTATTGGTGAATGGCAGTTTATAAATAATGTTTCTATTACATTCTGATTTCTGACAAACTTACAGATGTAAAACTACAATTTTAGGTTGCTTTTCCATTCTTCCAGCTACAGAACTTGTCCCGGGTGATGTTGTGGAAGTTAGTGGTAAGTTGATTGTGCATTTTCAATGTTCATAGTAGTTAATGATTGTAAAATACCTGCATTATATCTGATGAGTTGACCTTGTTTTGGCTTATTTATAGTGGGATGTAAGGTTCCTGCTGACATGAGAATGATTGAGATGCTAAGTGATGAGTTACGTGTTGATCAAGCAATCCTTACAGGTTTTCCCTCAATTTTTCTCTTTCTTTTTGAATAATGTTTTTTTTCTATCTTTGATACTTCAATAACTATTTCATCCCAATTTTCATTCCATTTGAAAGTCATCTGCCATGAGAAAAAGGTTAAGTATTACTGATTTTGATTAATCTTGTTTATTAACTCCTAATGTTCATAGACTTTAGGAAACTTTTAATGCTGCATGGCTATAGATTTACTTGCAATGACATTAATCAGCTTCGTGGGGAGAGAAAAAGTGACTATTTTGAGAAAATTTTTATGCTTCTATATTGGGTATGTTGGATTGTGACTGTTAAAATCTAATTCATGCGCTATGCTATTTTATGAAAACTGTCGTCTTGTAGAAAAGTAGTGCATAATGTGTGCCTGCACTGTCTTCATACTTTAAGAAACTCTGGTCCATTTATTATAGAGTCACTAATTCATGTTCTAGGCCATTTTATCGAAAACCTCTCTGTTTGTGATATAGTGGTGCATAAGGTGTGCTGCAACTGGTTTCATACTGCAAGAAACTCTGGCAGTCTATTCTGGAACCAGTAATGCATCGTGTCATAATTTTTAGTTCTATCGGATCTGGTTAATAAACCTTTCCCTCCGATAGCTTCTCTTCTGTGAACTAGTGTCTGTCTGATACAGTGCTTGAGTTTCACTCCAGTCCACACACATTTGTACTGATGAAGTATTTTAATCTTACTGGGATATGCTGCCTCTACTTCCTAATTTTATTCTTAAAAGAAATCTAGGTATTCTGTGTTTGTTTCTTTTCTGTTTACTTGTGAGTAGTTGAGATTTTTTAACCAAGTATCCTGTGTTTGTTGGAATTGTGGTGGCTAGGACTTTATTTGATACTTGCTACCGATATGCTAATATGTGCTTGTTCTGGTCCACATAATGATTTTTCTGATAATTATAGGTGAAAGCTGCTCAGTGGACAAAGTGCTTGATTCCACTGTAGCATCAAATGCTGTGTACCAAGACAAGACAAACATTCTTTTCTCGGTAATTATTTTTCGGCCATATCATTACCTATATGGTTATTTGATCCTCAGTACAACTTCCTCTAGGTTCCTTGCCTGTATTTTATTTAAGATAAGAGCAGTCACTTCTGTGGTACCTGCTAGATTGTCGAAAGCACCAATCACAGTGTGCCAAATTAGGGCTGCCGTCGTCATCAATATAGGCATGGCCCGGGAGTGAAGTTGATTGAATTTGGAAGGGTTGTCAGTAGGTTTAACCATCATTTTCATTTTCTAGGTGAATAACTCTGCTTAATAGTTCTAACCCATGGATTGAATATTTGACCATTTCAAGGTATTATTTGTATCAACTAACATTTACACCGAGTATGGAGAGGAAATGTGAGCTTGCTGAGGCTGTATATGATGCGATTGAAATAACTAGCAGAACCGGCTAGCTTGTATCAGGAGAGCAATACCGTGACTACTTTAAAATGTTATGTATTCTAATAGGAGAGTAAATCTTCTTGCTTAGGTTGTAATTCTAGTGACAAAGAAATATACCCATCAAGAATCCCTGTTCAGTTTTGTTTGAGATGGAACTTCAAAATTGTAGGTGAATGTAGCTGCTGGTTTATAGGTGGTGATTGGGATGAAGCAGAACATCCTCTACTACAACAAATATCCTTTTAACTTATTTCAATTGAGTTGAAGTAGCATCTATCTTGTTAGGACTTTTTCTAACCTTACTACTATTAAAAAGTTTGGTTTTCTGATTTCAAGCAATAAAATGATGAACTCCGTGAGCTTAAGGAATGCCAAAACCTGATTGGAATGTTGAATCCTTCAACTGTCAAGTTTTATCCAAAAGCATTTCGACACTTGATAAAAATTATGTTTAATAGTTTCTTACATGAGAAATTTTGTTGATTGCATTCTCTTATAATTTTATTTTTGGTTATGCTTATAATGCTGTATGACTTTTCTCAGTTATTGTATTATTTGTTTGGGGTTTAGTAAATGTATTGTTTCTTGTCATGCTTTTCAACATGTTCTGCACTATGTAGCAGTTGTAACGTATTGTGATTACCAGGGCACCGTGGTTGTGGCAGGCAGAGCAAGAGCTGTTGTTGTTGGAGTCGGTGCTAACACTGCCATGGGGAGCATACATGATTCCATGTTGCGCACAGAAGATGTGATTGCTATAAACTTTTTGTTTATTCCAGCTTCTTGTCCAGGATATATATTTTGGAATTATTGCTCTGTTTCCTTTTTCTCTTTAAATGGATCCATACTTCTCATGAAAATGACCAATTTTGGTGCCTTCATAAAGTAGATGCAGCCACTTTATGGAATTGTCATCCTGATGCACTTTTCTATGGCACTGTTATAATTCTGTTTGTGGGGACCTGCATTTCTGGATAATTGTGCTCAGCCCTTTCCATCTGTGTTTGAAGTGCTTATATGACCTTTTTTTTTTTACTAGAAGTCTATTATTTTCTCAGCCACACTTCCATTTATGAGTTTGTTTACTATAACTGCTTATTCCTACTTGTTGCAGGAAGCCACTCCATTGAAGAAGAAATTGGACGAATTTGGTACCTTTTTGGCTAAGGTTATTTCCATTCTCCTTCCTGCTTGCATATATAAAGATTTTCACAGTTATGTCATTAACTTGGATAAATTAACCTTGAGAGGCACAATATCTTGAAGTTATTTGGTCTTTTGTGCAATGAGATTTCAGTTTCAACCTACTATTTGATTGTTGTTTGAAAAGAAGCCAGTTTCATTTGATCATTCTGTTTGCATTAAGGTTATTGCAGGAATTTGTGTACTGGTTTGGATTGTAAACATTGGTCACTTTCGCGACCCTTCCCATGGTGGGTTTTTGCGTGGTGCAATCCATTACTTCAAGGTATTATTCTGTGGCTCATTTCAATACTTTGATGGCTTTCAGAGTATCACCTGTTAGATATATCAAATTCTATTTCATTTTGTTGGTGTTACTCATCTTTATTCCCTCCCCTTTCCTTTCTTGTGTTTTCCCTTTTATGTCTTCTTCTTCTGTACTTCTTCTTCTTCATTTCTTTATCCTTTTCTCCACTCTTTTGTTGACAACTTTACACAATTGTGATTTGCCCGCTTAGATTGCAGTTGCTCTTGCAGTTGCAGCAATACCTGAAGGTCTTCCTGCCGTTGTTACAACGTAAGCACTTGAATTTTACTTTAATCATATTTATACTCCTTTAGCCTTAGATTTCCGATTAAGATTATAGTGGAAGTGTTTAGACTAAGAGCCTTTACGCTTAAGGAAAAGAAAAAGGATTTGTTGGTTGGTTGTTTGAGGGTACTTCAGTGAGTATAGGCTTTTACATACAAGGAGCTTTGATGGGGAAGCAATCCCCTGCTGTCAAGAGGGGGAAAAAAAAAACTTGCTTCACTATGACACTGCTGGAGGTGAATATGGAGGAGTGACATTGCTATGTAGCACTTTAAGTTCATCCAGTTGTATCTTTTTTCGTACTCTTCAAAGGAAGCTTTACCTATACTTGCCCCTTTCCTGCGGTTATTGTTGTCATAATGCATGTTATGCTCGGCTTTTAGATGTTTGGCTCTTGGAACAAAGAGAATGGCTAGGTTGAATGCCATTGTGCGGTCTTTGCCATCAGTGGAAACTTTAGGCTGCACTACAGTAATATGCAGTGACAAGACTGGAACACTGACAACTAATATGATGTCTGTCTCAAAGGTAATTTTATCAGAAAACCTCGATGAAGAATGCTAATTTGTAGCTTTATACTATTTGTTTTTGTCTTTTGACTTCTTGTTTCTTCCTAAATAGCTGTGCATGAGTAAGCCACCTCTGTTTCATTTTCTATATATCTATGATCCAAATAGAGAACCTCTGCTTTATCATATATATCAAAGAACCTGGTCTGTCGCAGTCATTAGTGCATTTATTCTGAGCATTTAATCTCGAAAACTATTGGCTTTTGTGTATATACCTGGTTAATTTGCTGCTGTGAGTGATCCTTGGCATATGCAATGTTTTTCTATAATGTGATTTTCTAATTCTGTTTCCCCCACAGATATGTGTGGTTCAGTCTGTTCATCATAGTCCTTTGACAGCTGAGTACAGTGTCAGTGGGACAACCTATGCTCCTGAAGGTGTTATTTTTGACAGTAGCGGAATGCAGGTAATCATGTTTTCATCATTCAACCCTTTACACCAAGGATGTGATAGGTAAAGCAACTTGCAGGGAATTAGATTGACAAATCAATTTCGTGGCATCCAAAATAGACAAGTTTTATCCATAAAGCTTTGTAGTTCTGTAGAGCTCTCTCTCTCTTTGATATGCTTTAAGACTTTTAATGTTGACGTTACAAAATTTTGGATTCACTTTATTCCAGGTTTTATAAGTCTTTGATAGTCATGCAAACTAGTTGTTTATATGAATTTTGAATTCCTTTTTGGATGCTTGAAGTTGATTAAAGGCTCTATAGTTCTGTCTGGTTAAAGTTCTTAATTCAAGGGCATTACTTGTTGGCTGACTTTTTATCTTGATATGTCCGTGGACCAATATGAGCGAGTTTAGTTCGATTGCACATAATATTTAAGTGTTTATTATGTGTGGGTCATTTTATTTAGCAGCATACAAAGAATGTACTGTGTATGTCTAACCATGGCAGTCAGGATGCCATACTTTCTAGTAAAAAGAAAATTTTCTTATTGAAACCTTGCTTTGATCTTTTATATCCTTTGTTATAATGGAAAGGCCTATCTGTCTTTGTATTTATGGCTAAACATTGATGTCGGTAGCTTATTGCATTCACCCTTCCTTGTTCTACTATTAGCTATGTACCCGTGTGACATTTGGTTCTTTTTGCAGCTTGAATTTCCAGCTCAATTGCCTTGTCTTCTTCATATGGCAATGTGTTCAGCCCTTTGCAATGAGTCAGTCTTACAGTATAATCCAGACAAGGGTAACTATGAGAAAATTGGGGAGGCAACTGAAGTAGCTCTTCGTGTTCTGACAGAGAAGGTTGATATGTGCAGCTTGAAATTATAAAACTAGTTGTTTATAGCATGTATTCAGTTGTTTTATTCACCCTCTCTGTGTCTCTCGCTGAGTTCTGTGGCTCAGTCATTAAGCCTTTATATTGTCTTCTTCCAGGTTGGCCTTCCTGGTTTTGATTCCATGCCTTCTGCTCTGCATATGCTGAGCAAGCATGAACGTGCGTCATATTGTAATCATTACTGGGAACATCAATTGAAAAAGGTATGAAGTTATACATTGGTTTCTTTTTGTACACTTCTTCACTTATTTCTTATATCTCAAAGTTCTTCACATGGAGGTAGGGAACTTTTGTTTAGTTTGGTTATAACCAGAGTGAATACCCCAAGCCTCGTGGCTCAGTTGTCAGTTTCTTTTTCCACCCAGGTTTAATCTTTTTAGGGAGGTACGGGGTGGTGAGAGTATGTAACAGTAGCTCACAGTGATTAAAGAGAAAGAGTGAATACGTCAATTTAATATGTTGACACAAGTTTCTCCTAGCTCATTTTTTGGTCATTGAATTATAAGGAATACTATTTCCATTAGTAAAAATTTCATCTTTTGTTCCTTGTCTTTAATGTTTTTTCTTCCATTCTTGCTCATACTATAGTTTGCCCTGGCCCTAATTCTTTTTTTGAATGATAAGTTCTTATTTAATAATTTATTGCCAAAAATCAGAGACAAGTAGTTCGATCATTACAGTGGGGAATCCCATAACCCAAATTTGTCCCATCCCAAAATTACAATCATCTTTGCCAGAACATGTGGCACCATATTGCCTTTTGTTCTATACACTGAAAGCTTTGAAAACTTATTCCATATTGCGGCAGCACAAAACTGATAGGACAAGTTATCGTCTGTCACCAACCAGGGCATGAACCAGCCTTAAGCAAGCTCTTGCACCAAAGAGAGCCCATGCAAGCAAGCTTTCTTATCAATTACTTACATCTCCGACCTCATTGTTTGACACCGGAAACTAGCTCCTGCAAGAACATCCTTGTTGTCTCTTCAAATCTCACATATGGCCACCTTCCATCCAAGGGGATTGCTACATCAGTGTTAACTTTTAAAAAAACTCAACTGGGTGTCTTCCAGCTTCAGAGAATTGGCCACATACAATTTTGTATCCTTACAATGTACTTAAAGCATATGACATGCCTCATAAATCATGATTCTTGAGTCTAAAGGTCTGTTTTGAAAGGTTCACAAGTTTCTACTACCATTCATGCTAACAATCAAAACAAACAGAGAGAGCCCTTGCACAATACAATATGCATCCTGTTCACCCAACCACAGACATCCAGCTCCCCTCTCTCATCAAGAAATACCTCAAATGGACTAATGAACCAAATTTCCCTAGTTTTTTGGACAATCAATTAAGCCAAACTCCATTGTCCTCTTGTTTGTATTTACTTGCACACTTCATCAGCTTGGATAACCCCTACCCTTGCTTGACTATCAAACCTTCTTTTTCTCCTTGTGTTTGTGTAACCATCTTGCTGAAATACTTGTATATTAATTTTAGTGGTTTACAGTAAGTCTGTAGTTGCGTCAAATTGTGATATTGTGAAGTAGCCATGTAAACTGATTTAGCAACGTGTTTCTGTTTAATGATCATATAACTGATAGATGTTAGAGTTTTGACATGTTACAGGTTTCTGTTTTGGAATTCTCTCGTGACCGGAAAATGATGAGTGTTTTATGCAGTCGAAAGCAGACGGAGGTTATGTTCTCAAAAGGTGCTCCTGAGAGTATTATCTCCAGATGCTCCCATATCCTTTGTAATGATGATGGTTCTACTGCCCCATTATCTGCTGCTATTCGTGATGAGCTGGAGTCGAGGTTCCACAGGTTAGGGTTGATCAATCAATGTCATATCCCTCCAGCCTCGTATTGGAAAAAAAATGTTGTTTTGAATTAAGGTTCTATTGATGATTTCTCTTACTCTCGTTCTCTCCTTGTGATGTATTGCCATGTATATTTTGGATAGCAATCATTGTTTAATTTATTGGACCAAGGTGGAAAGTTTTATAAGACAGCAGAAATTTCCCTTCCGCAACTCTAATACATTCCAGTCTTGGTTTTCAATTTTAAGTTGTAAGGCAGTAGTTGCTTATATTCTTTATTTGTTGGTATTAATGCACAATATATGTATCATTTACCGAGATTAGAATCTTATTGTATATATCAAAGTTTGAAGAACCTATTTAATGTTCAAAATGCTTGATTTATTTTATGAACTCCTGTCTTTATGATCAGCTTTGCAGGAAAAGAAACATTGAGATGCTTGGCACTTGCCTTAAAACATATGCCAATGGGTCAACAGAGTATATCCTTCGATGATGAGAAAGACCTCATATTTATTGGGTTGGTATGCATTCTTGTCAAAAATCAATAAAATATTCACTGTGCTCGTGTTTATGTGAATTTCTGCATATATCCCTAAATGTGCATTGACAAATTGATACAGGATTATGGTTTGAACGATCCTTAATTTTCTTCTGTTTTTTTTTTCATGAACCAAGCTTTTCACTGGAACCATAGAGAAGACAAGGAAGAAATTCACTACTTTTGTAACTTCTATATGTGAACATCTTTTGAGATTGCCTCTCTTTGAAATTGAATACATGTCTTCACTTTTACACACTCACAAAATCCCATCACCCAAACTTTTGTACTTGTTCATGAATGGTCATTTGCTTGTCTCTCCCTGTATTTGCAGTGCACATAGGGTCCCTTTTATTCTGTCAGCACATTTTTAGATTTGCATTTTCTTTCTTACAACTCAATTAGGTTCCTTTTTTAATATTTTGTTTACCTTGTCTTCTGACTTCATTCAAAGGTTGGAATGCTTGATCCACCAAGGGAAGAAGTAAGAAATGCTATGCTTGCATGCATGACTGCTGGTATACGTGTTATAGTTGTTACTGGGGATAACAAGGTAGTTCAGTTTCCTCCTTTCAATGCATGTTTGTTCCACGATAATGCTTGCCTATCTGATATTGGAAATCACTTCAGTCCACAGCTGAATCACTTTGTCGTAAGATTGGTGCTTTTGATACGTTTGAAGATTTTATTGGACGCTCTTTCACTGCTTCCGAGTTTGAAGAACTTCCTCCATTACAGCAGACAGTGGCTTTGCAGCGTATGGCACTTTTTACCAGGTGTGTTCTGTGTCATCTGTTGGGACTTCCAAGAACCATTTGCTTCTTTGTGATGTAGTTTTCTGGATATTCACAAACATCGGTTTCTTTTAGGGTTGAACCTTCTCATAAAAGGATGCTGGTGGAAGCATTGCAGCATCAAAATGAAGTGGTAATCCTCTTACAATGTAGAATATTTTGCAATCCTATATTCATTCTATCATATACTCAGAAGGATGATGGTGTGTATGTATGTCTGAATGAAAGTTACGCAATAGACAGAGAAGTGCAAGTGTAAAGTCAGGATTCCTTTTAAAGAAGTATTGACAACTATAAGTATAATGTTGCTGAATTTAATGTACGTTTGAAAGCTAGCATGTACTAGGACTAGAAGAGAAAAGCTTCAGCTTTCATTTATGTTTGGGACTGTTAACTGGAGAATTAAGGAGGAGTTATTTAAAAGTACAGTGTTACAAGGAGAATATCAAGACATATATGGCATAATGCAGTGTCATTGTTATACCCTAATACCTTTTGTGTTTATAATAAATCTATAGGTGTATGCCCACCACTCGAATATTTATTCCGTGATTATAGAAGTATTTGTTGTTTCTTTTTTATATGTTCTATTCTGGTTTGCTAAGGTGGCTATGACTGGCGATGGTGTTAATGATGCACCTGCGTTAAAGAAAGCTGATATAGGAGTTGCAATGGGATCTGGAACAGCAGTTGCAAAGGTACACAAAACGCTCTCTTATTGATGGAATACTACATTTCATAATCGTAATATAGGACCACAAACCATGGGTTTTGTCGTGGATCATGCTTCAACAACCTGAAAAATCACTGCCATAGACCCAATGGCAACAAATCTTAACATATATGGCTCAGTATTTGAGGTTTTAGTAGCTCTGAACATAATTGGTGTTAGACTGATTCAAAAGTCTCACTTTCCTTCTAAACTCTTTAATTTTTTTGACTTGTGATTCCTCCAAATCACACATATTATTGCTATTTTCATTCCCCTGTCCTGAAGCTAAATGTCAAGATGTGTGAGTCAACGTATTGTTGTCATTAATTTTTTTTATGTAAACGGATTCATTTTCCTGTCTAAATAAATGTCAGTCTCTGTGTAATGTAAAGCAATTAGATGATTATCACTTTCTTATTTTGCATAGCTGTTCCGTGCATGATTATTTGGTTAATTCTCGTTGTGCAATATTTCTCCCATTCTCTGACAATCTTTATTCTTGGCATACAGAGTGCTTCAGATATGGTTTTGGCTGATGATAATTTTGCTTCAATTGTTGCGGTAATCTGGTCTCTCTCTTCACGGAACAGTTCCATTAGTCTTGTTTTTGACAGTGAAATAATCAACTGTTCTTTATTGGATTGCCTATTTTCTATAGGCAATATAATTTACTTGTGCTGTGAACCAGAAACAATTAAATATTATGGTTGGTTAAGAGTAATACCATTGTAAAACAACCATGAGCAGATAAAACAAAATTGTTTATGTTTTCAAGAATATGCTTCATTCGACTTCTTCACAGGCTGTAGCAGAGGGAAGAGCTATATACAACAACACAAAGCAATTTATAAGATACATGATCTCCTCAAATATTGGTGAGGTTGTTTGCATCTTTGTGGCAGCTGTACTTGGGATACCTGATACCTTGGCCCCAGTAAGTTTTTATCTATCTGAATATTTTGATCTGATTTTGACTATCTCCTCTGTTGCGAGATAAATGAAAGAAACTTAGAGATCATGACCATCTCTTTTTATGCGAGATAAATGAAAGAAACTTAGAGATCATCTCTGGCATACCTGTCTCTTTTTTTTTATGTATGCCAAATTGGAGCTGCATTTTAAGAAAAAAATTAAAAGAATGTTTTGGAAGCCGTGATACATCTCCCTTTCTTATTGCTGTAAATCACATATAAATGCCTTTCATTTGTGGGCGTGGGTTTCCTTCTTGTTTGACTTATCTGCTTTCTTCTATAGTATCTTAAGTGCACATGTTAGGTCTTTCTGTGACTGCTTCCAGGTTCAGCTGCTCTGGGTCAATTTGGTTACTGACGGGCTGCCTGCCACTGCTATTGGATTTAACAAGCCAGACTCTGATGTAATGAGAGCCAAACCTCGCAAGGTATGGGTTTTATTACAAGGCAACACTGCTGTTCTTATCTTTTTTTTTTTCTTATTATGCTTTTCTTAACCATGTGGCTGCAGGTTAATGAAGCTGTGGTCAATGGGTGGTTGTTTTTTCGTTATTTGGTTATTGGAGGTAATTTAAAATTTCATGCTTGTCATATTGCTGCTTATCTGTAAATTTTGTTGAACGTCGATATAGAGAGGGAAGAAGGGGGTGGCAGTGTCACAAAATTTCTTTCAAACCTTTCTAACTTTAACATAAATTTTCTACCTTTTTAATGTACCACATAGTGATTACTAATAATTATTCATAGGACAACTTCCTCATTCGAAGTTATGCATTCTAGATTAAAACATTGTATTTTATGGTCTTGAAAAGTATTTTGTGCGACATTGTGATTGTCAACTACCTAATATGTGTGGCATATATCCCTTTATGCAGCCTATGTTGGTCTTGCGACGGTTGCTGGGTTTGTGTGGTGGTATATGTACTCTGACAATGGTCCAAAACTACCATACAGTGACTTGGTAAGAGAATACATTTCAATTATAAAGGGTTGAAGATTTTCCATGCATGATTACACATTTATTGTCCTTGATTACTCTTATGTGTTTATTTTAATTGGTGGCGTTCTCAAAATTATTTGTTGTTAGCTTCCTTGAATGTGTTCCTTTTCTTCTTTTATCATCACATTGCCTTCTTCACATGATTGAGGTTTAGCTATTTCATTCTACAGCTTGGTTTTTCATCTGTATAGTGGCAATTTTTAATTGTTATTTGCACTCTTTGGTTTGTCTTCTTGTAAGTTATTTTCCTTGATCTTAAAAGTCCAGATTGAGTTAAAATTACTTAGTTCTTTCATGATGCTAATGATGTTTGTTATTCTTGTCTATAAAAGATTACATTTGAATGCTGCTCATTGTGATGTTCTTGGCTCCCATTCTGATGTTCTTATTGCTTTTATTGATTGTAGATGAACTTTGACACTTGCTCAACAAGGAAGACAACTTACCCTTGCAGTATATTTGATGATAAGCATCCTTCAACCATGTCCATGACAGTGCTTGTGGTTGTTGAGATGTTTAATGCCTTGAATAATCTCAGTGAAAACCAGTCCCTACTGTGAGTATTAAGTTTGATTTCCTGTATGCTAAAGAGTTGTTTCTCAAACTCAGATTTTTTTCATTTTGATTCATTTAGGAGGTAACCCAATTATACATCGCATGGTTCCTATTAGTAGTTAGGCACTTACACTTCCCTGCATGTGTGTAATCTCATCTACATAATCTTTTTGTTTGTTAGAAAGTTCTTGGTCATTTAATTTTGCTATATTCCCAGATTAGAAATTGTCTGTTAGGTTGAAAAAGGAAAGGAGAATTTAATTGGATATTAGTATTGACATCAGCTTTTGACATTAGTTTACCTATCATTGTCAGTGTTATTCCTCCTTGGAGCAATTTATGGCTTGTTGCTTCAATTATCTTAACCATGCTACTTCACGTGCTAATATTATACGTGCATCCGCTATCCATACTTTTCTCAGTAAGTTGTTTCTTTTCGAGTTTCCCTTTCACATTCATTTTGGAGCTGTCTACTTTCACCTCTAGTATCCAACTTATTGTTGATGTGCAATATGGTGTCATGCAGGTAACTCCATTATCTTGGGCCGAGTGGACTGTTGTCCTATATCTTTCATTCCCTGTATGTGTGACTTTCAATGCTCCCAGTTTACCAATTATTAAATTATATGATTTTTATTCTTCAACCAATGATACCATTTACATAATTACTTGTTTATGTTTAGGTTTCTTTTCCCTTAACGATTTCTTTGCTCTTCAGTTGTCCATGTTACATGCAGGCATGAATGCCTATGATCAGGGTTACACACTGTCTGTTTTCCAGTCTTGTGAAATTCCAGAAAAAACTTAGCTTGTGTTACTCGTTAACTGAATACATCTTCTTTTCTTAATTTTCCTTTAGATTGTTATTGCATGGATCTAGCCTTAAAGACAACAAGACGAGGGGCTGAGGGTGTTGAGGAAGTAGAGTTTTTGTTTAATCACTAGGGGTTGCTAGTGCTCAATACAATAGTTTCAACTAGTGACTGAGTAGGCAACTCAAAAATCATACACGATAACAGCTGTTTCTGAAAGTGCCTCTCTCATTTTTATATCCTTTGATGAATCTTGCTTGTTAATTCTCCTGATAATGGTCATTGATGTTTTGGATACCTTTATGAACTCCCCTTCCAAGAACTGATGTTATGTATTCGCTGTAGGTTATAGTCATTGATGAAGTCCTAAAGTTCTTTTCAAGAAACTCCAATGGTAATGATCTATGCTTCATCTCACCTTTAATTTATTGCCAATTATCCGTCTCCAATAGGAAAATCAAATCAAACCAATACTATAAGAAAATTGCTGATATGATTTCCTCAAATGCTATTTGTGCCCTTTATTCAGATTATCAATCACATTTACTGTTTTATCTGACCTGTTAACTAGAAGATAGATCTTGGTTTAGGCATAACATAGATCCATACTCATGGTAGAAGATGAATGGGATAACTTGGTATAGTAATTAAAGAATTGATTTCCAACAGTTAATTTGGATGGCTGCACCCCTGTTGTAGGCATAAAGTTCAGGTTCAGATTCAGAAGGCGTGATGTACTTCCAAAAAGGGAACTGCATGATAAATAAAGTGGGAGCATAAATGATCGTACTGGAAGATATTCACACCTTTCAACCTTTTGCTGGAATAGATTCAAACTAACTTTCTCTGGTTTCCTTTTGTATTTATTGCCTGCAAGTGGAAGTTATGGAAGGGGATACTGAAAAACAACTTTTGATACGGCAGACTTGAGTTGTCATTCCCTTCTTTGAAGATGCCTCATCATGTTGTAGTAAATAGTAACCACGCCTGGTTCTGTAAGAGCGTTTACCCATCAATTGTCGGTTATCTAAGCTCTCTTCGGACCTAAGCAGTGGTAGCATTCTAGAATGTTTGTATCATACACCCTTGCAAGTAACTCCCGTTTTGCTAAGCTAAGCGTCATGTCATAATCTTTCTATTCTTTTAATAGATTTAATCTTGTGATTCTTTTTTCCGATTTCCTTTTCATGGAAATCATCTGACCTCTGGGAGTCTTAAATCTTTTTTTTGATAAATTCTAGATCTGCACATGCCTAGTAATATTTTTAATTTTTTTCTTTACTTTTTTATCAGTTTTCGTGCGGGAGTTATTCATAAAAATTTTTTAAAAAAGAGTAGGTGCTTTTATCTTCTTGCTAGAGTAATGCTGGTGAAGTTTCACTGCCCATTTCAAAGAGAGTGACTAGTCAACTACAGAATATCAACTTTGGAGACGATTTTCTAGATATGATAAAGATGTTTTTGTTCTTTCTTTGTCTGTTTCAAGTAGTTGAAACGGAGGCTTCAGTAGTGGTTGATTCCCTGACGTTAGAGCAGCAAGCAATAGCACGATACTCATCATGTCTCTATCCGTCCTAATTGTTTTGCGTCTAATTTTTTGTAGTTATTAATTAAATTTTATTATAAAAAATAAAAAATAAAAAATCAATATTTAGTGAGATTAGTCAGTTATAATTACTAATAACTGGCTGTATTGTTCAGTCCTTAATTATATTGTGCTTGCCTTCAGCTAATAATCACTCCAAAAAGATAAATACTGGAAGAGAAGAGAAGCCAGTAAGGCCACAAGAGAACAGACACGGTCACTTTTACTAACAAGAAATTATGCGGGAAAATAAGATGGAATTTGCATTATTGCGAGCTCTGCAATTGACATTTACAAGGCTTCTCATCTGTTTTTTGTCACTACTAATTGACATTTACAAGACTGATCTGGCTTGGAAGGAGGATATGAAAGATAGTGAAAATTTTTGAAGGATGTAGTTTTGCACAAATTAACACACGAAATTTGTTAACGTAATTCAGCACACTTTACCTATGCCTACGGAGTCTTCACTCAGCTTAATACTTTTATTAACTATAATAGTTTTATACGAGGTCTTACCGAGCCGACTCACTTAACTCTCGGCACTATCCCTCGTCTTCACTACCCGTGAAAGTAATTCACACACAATAGTATGACCGCCTCGTACTAACCTCAACAGAGGATTTTCTTGAACAATGTTTAGTCATAACGAAACAAAATAAACAATTCAAGTGATTAAACAAAAACACTTGAGATAAAAAAAAACTCCCCTAATAATTCCAACTTCTTCAATGAAAGCTCGGAAAGTTGTCTACCAATAGATCTGCTGTAGTCTTTCGATATTATCACCGTAACATCACACCCACAGCAACAGAAAAATACCCAACAAAAATATACGTTTCTTCACCGAAACGTTGCAGAAATCTTAATTGCAAAATCCACACCAACTGTTGGAATTTTTTGCACAACACCTCTACTATCGACAGCCACAAAAAACGTACCCAATCAACACTCGATCCACTCAACAAATATCACACTATTGACCAAGAATAGCAGTTGCAACTTGTGGAATTTTCATAACTCATAATTAGCAGCCATAAAACTAATACCCCATGAACAATAAGACAACCACCAAAGATTCACACACACATCAGCAAAACTTGGCTACAAAAATCAACACTTTCAACCTTCTCCACAGCCCACTGTTATCATTGAAGAGAGATAGAGAATACCCAGCAAAAGGCACACAAAAGCCCAGAGATAAAAATCACAGTTGTTGCACATCGATAACACAACCAAAGAAAAGTGTAGCGCAAACAATTCAGCCTAGGTTGCATGATACGCCTGAAACTGCAGCTCCAATGTTTCAGCCTAATAAAAACTCAGACACATATTAAGAAAACCAGTTGTAAAATTGCCCTATATTTGCAATCAACAACCGAAAAGAATGCAACTAACCATCAACAATTATTCTGCTCCCTCAAATCATGCTAAAGCAACATGAAAACCCAGTAGATATGATTTCACTCACTCACCGATTGTCCAACCAAATCACCCAAAATAACTATAGAAAATTACGGCTGCAAAAAGACTTCCCATTGACAATGAAGACTACAAAAGAATGCAGCTCTAAGGTCTCCACTCAAGTCACGCCATCTTTCAAAAAATCAGCAACATATATAATCATATCTTAACCTAATCAGTTGCTTAAGATTAAGTTAAATTTCCATAAGATCACCATCATCCCACAATAGGATATACATACTAAATATCATTTTAATTAGGATTTTAAACTTATCAAACTTGTCTTGGAAGAGTCCTATTTAAACACAACTAAGTTCAATTATCAAATAATGTCCAAAATTAAATATTAAGATATCATAACCAA
>JANQAP020000159.1:886223-897736 GCA_026874005.2 Erythroxylum coriaceum
TAAAGGCGTTGTGACTTGAGTTGCCAGTTTGAAGCGCTTCCACGTAGAGCTTTGCTCCGTGATATATGTGTTCTGCATGTAGAGCTTTGCTCCGTGAAATATGTTCTGCACGTAGAGCTATGCTCCGTGAATTTGTTCTGATTAAGCCCTAAGGGCCAAAATTTGTATAAGTATGTGAAAGGCACTCAGTCACAACAATAAGAATAAATACGAGTCTCATGCATGTAGCATGCAATTACGTATGTAATTCATGAACGATATGCAAAGCTGTAATGAATAACCTTATGTTATGTTATGTTATGTGAGTTTCTGAACAATTACTTATCTGTTCTGAATGAATTTATGTTAAATACGTGGTATGTGTGTGTAATCCAGTGAATTCATCAATGATGGTTCACTCATTGAGTTTGCAAAACTCATCAAAAATTGCAATGTGACTTTTCAAGTACAAGACAGGAGACTTAGTGTTTATTCTAGATTAGAAGAACATTTTGGACTAAGTTATGACTCAGAGGTCTGTCAGCTGACGTCCGAGAGTTATAACTTTTATTTTGTAGATTTTGCTAGAACCTGTATCAGGTTTTGTATATATTCGTCTAATGAAGATAATGTAAATAGTTATGAATGAATGCAATGAATGATTTTAAAATTTGATGACTTCTGATTATGTTAAATGATGCCATGTGTAAGTTGGATCTGTTTTGCTCTAACATACCATTATCATAGGATATGTAATTGACTGTTCCTGAAAGTTTGGGTATGTACCCTAGGTAGTGGGATGTTGCACCCCTTCCCTGAAGAAAGATGCATATACGAAACGTTTTTCTTTGCATATAATGTAAGATGATAATGAACTCCAAATGGAGCTTAAGAGTGGACTTAGACAATGGTTATTTAACTAAATCACTATAAATTAGTTTTATATCTATCTCCCTACTTTTTTATTATTATAATTATTTTGTGGTTGACACTGATTAAATTGTTGTAAACATTCATTAGAGTAAGCAATTCATTAATTAATTTTCTAATAGGCCAAATAGTGAATACACACAATTCTCCCCTCTTTTGTATTCCATTTAGGGATCAACAATTAGTAATACAATAAGTCCCACTTATTACATATAAATTTTTAGCAAAATTTGAGCCAAGTTCATTAGGATATAATTTAACTTACTTTTTAATTAAAATAGCCAATGTATAGGTACAACTACATATATTCGAAAACTAGGATGAAACATTTAATTTTAGCCAAAGATGTTGATCCTTATACCTCAATAAAGATAGTAGTTACAAATACAGAGGAGATTAAAGTACTAAAGTATATAAGTAAGTGAAGCCGTAATGATAAAAGACTCATTGTATTAAATAGAAAAGTGTGTATATTTTGTTTTATGCTATTAATAGAAATAAATTCAACAAGTTGTGTATATGTGAAACCACCTATGAGATTTGACACATACTTAAAATCACATAAGGGCATTAATCAAGCAAAAAGGTCAAAGTGAGCTTATTAATGCATCCAAATATCAACAACAACAATAACATCCAGTGAGAGTCTCATAGAAATGCGGGGTCTAGGGAGGTCCAATAGTACGTAGCCTTACTCCTACTAAGTAGAAAGACTATTTCTGATAGATCCACATATAATACAAAATAATGATAATACAAAATATAAATAAGTACATCTACATAAAATAATAAAAAATGTAATTTAATACATAATACAATACATATAGAACATAGAATACATTACATACACAAACCAGGAGAAAATTAACTCCATTTTTAGTATGGATACTTGCATCATTTATCTATATAAGAAACAATATGATCCATCGAATATAAAGTGTATAAGGAACTTCTTAATCCCCTCCCTGTATCCCTAAGCTCCTCCTCTATCGAATCCTCTTTTAAAAAACACAAAGTTTGATAGTATATTGTTAAATAAAAAATATAAAAGAAACAAAAAGGTTAAAAGTCATGTCCATCAACAATTATGCGTATAAAAATCATAATACTATGATTAAATGGAACTACCAACCTCTTTGAATTACCTAACAAGGAAAGAAGTTATGTCAATACAACAATTTAACATAATCATACCAAACATAATATGTAGTGCTAACTAACACATAAACTTATATATGCTCAGGTTAGGCACTGATTAGTTCGCCTCAACCAGTGAAATGGTACTTGATGTATTTTGATACCAGCTAATTTTTCATGATTAATTGTGCTTGTCATTACATCACGTAAAATTGCCTGACATTACCCTTAAAAGGTCTTAAATTCACACAACAACAAGATTCATTCATATATCATACATTGCATACTTGTTGATGTACTAAACTTCAAAAATACATCCACAATTAATTATAAGCAGTTATAGGTGTATGCCAATAGTCAAAAATTATAATTCATTTGCCTGTTTTACCCTAATTGCCCATAAATCATGTACAAAAAAGTATATCAAATTGACAAAAGCCTAATCCACCCATTACCAGGAATTAAGGATCTCCATTAACCTATATAAAACTAAATATAACAATCAATAACATAATTAATATGAACGAAAAACCAAATAATTAACCTAAAAAATGTTAAATGGCATATACTAGTAACTTTTTATAAAAAAAGTATCTCAATTCTCCTTTTAAAGAAAATATATTTTCTAGGAACTCTACAAAATGTGTAATTCTTAAGAAAATTCTTTTAGATTATTGTATTCCCTTATAAAATAAATCTTCTCATTGCTTCTTATATTTTCTCATAGGTCCCATAGCTTACCCAAATGAAAAACCATAGAAAAGGTTGATAACTTCATTTTTAAAAAACAATTTGTTGTGACCAATTCTTGATCAGTAATATTGATTGATAGATTGATCCTTCTTTTGGAAAAAAGGAAGATAGGTTCAATCATTTAATGGGTATCCTTTGATTAACCAAATGGCCTTTGATTAACCTATCCATCGGCCAATCGACCTATATCACACTGAAGTATGGCATCTCCATTCTAGAGTTGTTAAAATCATACCAAACTTTATTTTACTTGTTCCCAAGCCTTTAATCCCAAACTAACTTATTGATAAGAGGTAAAACTCATCAAATAGAAGAGAATTAATTACATAAAATAAGAATTATTAGATATAAAAATCAAGGTCATCCTATCCTCCCTCTTACAAGAAATTTGACCCTCAAAACCTAACTAACATGGAAGAAAGAAAAGTTGGGGTATTTCCTTCTCATCTCCTCTTCCAATTCCTAAGTACTCTCACAATTTGAGTGATTTTTGCACAATATTTTGACACAAGGAATAATCCTATACCTTAAAACCTACTCCTTGTGATCCATAATCCACATCGATGGCTATATAAAACTTAATTTCTCTTTTAACTAAAACTTAATGTAGCCTATAATGTGACACGAGTTATGCACATACCTCTTAAGTATCAATACGTGAAACATGTAATGTACATTAGATAAAGCCAGTTGCAATGCCAAGTTTTATGCCACTATACCCACCTCCTCTAATATTGCAATAAGGACTTAACTTCTCCCTAACTCCAAACATCTAAATCTCTTTGATAGTTGACACCTTCAAAAAGACATGATCCTTCACTTGAAACTTCATAGGATGTTTCCTTCTTTTTTATCTACTATAGACAATACCAATCCTCCTTTACATCAACTAGAACTTTTTTGTCTCTTAAACTATCTTAGGCTCCAAAAGTCTCCTCTCACTTATATAATCTAAATATAAAGGAGATATAGACTTCTTCCTGTATAAAGCCCCAAAAGGTTTTATCTAAATGCTAGTTTAATAAATATTATTATGTGCAAAGTCCATTGGTGCTCAATGTTCATCCTACACATCTCTTAATTAAAAACATAGTTTCTCAACATATTCTCTAAGATTTGTATCATTCTCTCTGACTCTTTATTTGTTCGAGGATGAAAAGTTGTACTAAAACTCATTCTTGTCCCCAAAGAATCATACAAACTTCTTTAAAACTTAGCTATAAACATAGTATCATGATTTGAAGTGGTGGAAAAAGGTACTCCATAAAGTCTCAGGATCTCAAGTATGTATAATCTTGCTAACCTATCTAATAAATAACCTAACTTAACTGGTAAAAAAAACTAATTTTGTAAATCTATCTATAATCATTTATCTTGACTCATGACCTTTCACTATCCTCGGAAATCCTAAAATAAAATTTATAATAATATGCTCTCACTTCCATTTATGAATGGGTAAAGGTTATAACTCTATCAATGGCCCCTAATACTTTGCTTTGATATGCTGATAAGTTATATAGTGTGATAGAAATCTCAATATCTCCCTCTTGTGTTATTCAATTAGAAATTTCTCTTAATGTTCTTGTACATCTTAGTCCTACCTAGTTGTATAGAACATCTTAAAGAGTAAGCCTCCTCCATAATCTCCCTCCTCAATCCTAGATGATCCAAAACATATTTTTGTAAAATTTTACAGCTTCTCACGTATCCATTTTGTCTTAAATATTCTTTATCTGCTCATAACTTTGTTAAGCCTCCCTGATCCCATTAAACAAAGTCACTTATAACCTTAAGTTACTAAACCATACTTCTAAACCCTGATTTACCACCCATAACTCTAATTTCCTTAACTTCTCATTCAACTACTAGTATGAGGTGATTATCTTGACATGGTACCATGGTCCTTCTGATTTAAAACGTATGCCATCATATTAAAGTTACCCAGATGGTAGTGAACTATTAGATCATCATCCTTTATTAACTCCATCTACCTTCTCTATCTCATGTTTAGCTCCATCTAGATGAAGATGTATTTCACACTTTTATGATCCATATACAGTTCATACTTCTTAACATAAATATAATGTCTCTAAATCTCCTAAGCAAAAACCTTCTTTGTTAGCTCCAAATCATGTGAGATAATTCTCCTCATATGGCTTCAGTTTTCTTAAAGCATAGGCACCTTCCTATATTGCATCCAATCGCCCCTTATCCCTTTCTTAAAGATATTATTAAAGATATTGAAATCACCATTATCATTAGGAATAATAAGCACATTAATTATCAATTTCCTATTTAAATATTGGAAGCTCCCATTAGGAATGGTTGTTTGCTAAAACTTTCACCCATTTTTGATTTAATTAGGTTAAAGGTCTAACTACTTAGGCGAAGCCTTTCAAAAATCTTATAACACCCTACCATCTTTGGAAACTATGTTTGTTAGTCATTGTAATGGTTTGCCTCTACCTTTCATTATCTTGACTTTTTATATATCTACTAATATCCCTTCCTATTTCACTATATGCTTAAAATATAAATTTCGTTCACTTAGAAATCATATTTATTTAACTTGACATGCAACTGATGCTCCCTTAATATCTATTACAATCTTCTAATGCCCTGTATGCTCTTCCTCACTATTGGAATTATGAAGATGTCATCTATAAATACCATTATAAACAAATCTAAAAAGGAATTAAACACTCAGTTTATCAAATCCATAAATGTGACAAAAGTATTTCTTAACCCAAACGAAATCATCAATAACTTATAATGACCATAACAGGTCTAAAAAGTAGTATATATTACATACTTCACCCTTACCTGATGATGATAATCAAACCTCGAGTTAATAATATAGAACATGTTAGCCCCTGAAGTTGGTTAAACAAATTATTGATCATAGATAAAGAGTAATGATTTTTTTATCACCTTATTATACTCTTTGTAATTGATACACGTACTCATTGAGTTATCCTTAATCTTAATAGATAATACTAATGCACCTCAAGGAGATACACTCGAATTACTGTACCTTTTTCTAATAGATCTTGTAGTTACTCCTTCAACTTTCTCAACTCCATAGGAGGAATCCAATAAGGAGTCCTGAATATTAGACTAGTATCTAGGACTATACCAATTTCAAACTTTACCTACCTCTCTATAAACCCAACAAAAACTTAAAAAATGCATTAAAAAGTTCCCTTACCATTGGAATGCTACCTAACTCCACTTCTTATGCAGTTACATCCACCAAAGCTACTAGAAACCTATCACTGTCATGTTCTACTCTTGTTTCATTCTATCTAGTCTCCCTATAAAACTAAACCTTTTAGTTTTTGGAATGTTTAACTCCACCTATTTTTATTAATAATATAAGGAAGCATACTGTCTCCTAAACCAATATATACCTAAATTAACATCAAGATTATGCATCTCTAAAATAATTAGGATGATTGACAATACCACACTCTCAATGTTTAATATTTAACCCTTTATACTTCCTTCTCCACCATGTTCCCTTTCGATATGATTTCTTACAAAAAAATCAACTTTCAAATTACAAAAGGGATTCTTTAGCCTCTCAAAAAACCTATAAGATGCAAGAGAATATGATGCAGTAGTTTCAAACAAATAGTGGACAAGTACTGAAGAAATAACTATAATATATATTACCATTATATTCATAGTATGTTCCTCCTCTTTGTTCAAAGTGAACACCCTGCCTTGAATAATGGGTCTCTATCCCCTTTTCTAATTGTTGGTTAATCCAATAATGTGATGTGTATTCATTAATAATGTTAATAGTTATTAGGATAATTTGTACTCGTTTATGATAAGTCATTGCCTTCTGTCCCCTATCTCCACACACTTAACAAAGCCGATTCCATACCTTTATTAAGATACCCACTTTCATAGAAAGTACCCCTAAAAAATACTTTACTTTCACTAGTTCTTGTATCCCTCCTAAGCTATGTAGTTTTTTTGCCTCTTATATAGATAAGTCATATTTGCCTCCTTTTCTATGGGTCCCTTATTACTTGAACTAACTTCCCTCTTCCTCTCCTGCATATCCCTCTCGCCTTTTAATATCAATTATGCCTTCACAAAAAGTTGAGCCTTTCTCACCACTGTAGAAAAATTTGTAACTCATAGATTATTGCCTCATAGTTAATTCTAAAAGTTCAGTCCCTATGAAAAGCTCTCCTGTTTAGCATCCTTAATCTTTCTACAAGTATTCGATGTAAACCTAAGAAATCTATCGAACTATTATTTATACTTCTCAACTTTCTTTTTAGCTTTCTCTTATTGATGAAAATATGAGGCAATCTTTTATCATATGCTAACTTAGAAGTACTTCATTATCTTATGCTAGCTTAGAAGTACTTCTTAAAAAGAGCATATATAGACTTTTCCTATTTAATTGGAGATAAAATCAACTACTCCTTTATGTCCTATCAATTATTTGTAACCCCTTTGAGTAGATAAAATACAAATGATGCTTTTTTCCTTAACCAATTAATTGGACCCTAAAGGCCCTTTCAACATCCTTAAGCCACCTATTAGCCTCTAATAGTTTAGTAAAGATCCTACAAAAAGAACCAACCATTCTCAAAAAATTGTATAGTCTTTCATTATATTCTTGTGATTGCTTTCCTAAGGATCCCAAAATTTCCTACAAAATATTAAAAATCGGTGGTTATTGGCCATTCCTACTACTAACCTTTCTAATCCTTCACTATGTAACCTCCTCAATACACTTAGACATGTTCGACATGTGTAATAAATTTCTTTAGAAAATTCCCATAAAATTAAATAGTAGGTTTGTAAGGTTGTAAATAAATATACTCAATCTACCTTTACCCACATCACCACTTTATAAGATGCTACTCATAAAACTAAACCTAAACCTTTAATGCCATAAAATTTATCATGCCTCAAACCTGAGTTCACTTACTAAGCTCGTGATAGACTGTCACATAGTAGTGGAACCCAGACTTCCAGGCCCACCATCAAGCTGAGGCTAGCTACCTTTTATCAAATCCTTATAAAACTCATAAATAGTTAAAACTTTCAATAAAACATCTTCCTCATAACCATAATAATCAAATCTTTATACATCAAATCAAATGTAATACATATTAAAGTAAATCCAAAATATTATATTAGAAATAAAGAAACTATCTATTTAAGAAACAACAAGATCTATCTAATATAAAATATAACTTAATGCCCTTAGACAACAAGAAAAATATGTTTTAGCGATAGAAATTACTGACGAAAAATAAAGACTTTTCGTCAAAAAACAAATTTAGCGATGAAAATTACCGATGGAAAAAGTCATTAGAGAAATGACCGTAGGTAAATTTTAGTGAAGAAATTTTGTTATTCTATCAGTAAAAATATAGTGACATATAATGTTTTCCAGCAATAAATTTACCGATGGATTTACAATTTTTTGTCGCTAGATTTAGCATAAGAAAATGTATTCCATCGGTATATCTTTACTAGTAGAATTATGTATCCGTCGGTGTATTTTTATCGACAAAATAATAAAATTCTGTCGGTAATTACCGACACAATATATTAATCAGTTGCTAATTTGTCAACAAAATGACGTATTCGGTTAGTAATTAGCAACATATTATTATAAACCGTCGGAAAATTTAACTATGATAAATTTCACCCGCCATTTCTCACTTCTTACTTAAGTTTTATGTTAATAATGTTATTATTTTTTGTACATTTAATTTATGTAAATAATATAAAATTGATTGATAAATATAAAGTCAACATTATCCTCACTAAATGGCAATATAATAAAAACATTATAATGTACACGAATAAGTATCTTAAAAATAACTGTAAATTAAGAATTTATACAAAAACTTAAGAGTAGCAAAATGTCAACTATATTCACTTATCCATCTAAGCTATGCAGGTGGTGAAAGCGGATGCTCTGATTGCTGTGATAAGGTCCTGTCCTTCCCCTTCAACTCATCCACTTCATTGGAGCTAAGTTATACACTCCATGAACCTCTCTACTGTGCTTTCAAGATGAAGGACTCTTTCATTTGATGTGGATTGCCTACTAGATGCAGCCGTAGTGGATGTAAAGGAATATGAATATCATGTGTTTACAAATGAACCTAAGCTGAAAATCCTTCCACGACGGTCCCTACCACCCGCTACATCAAGATATGCCTAACTCTCATCAATAGTTTCAGAGTTTTGAGATAGTCGTTCAATGTTTTTTTGTGTTTGGTCCTATCATTATAATTGTTTATGTTAATAAGTGATAATTTTTAAGAATTAATATTAAAGGATAGATTTAACATACATGAAGTTTTCTGCAACAGGTGTTGACGAAGACCATCATGCTTCTTGGTGTGAGTGTGCAAAAAGAGCTAGTGTGGTGTAAACTTCGTGCTCATAGACTTTTCCTGCATCAAAATAAATTTTTATAAGTGTACTATAATTTACAAAAATTTTGGTAGAATTTCCTCTATTTTTATAATATTTACCCCCTATTAAACAAAAAAATTTAACTCAACAACATATTTTCCATTTAATGGCACCAGACATTTATAACGTTATTATTCTCCATAATACACATATTTTCATTTTAAATTTCATACATAAAATTACATTAAAATGAAATTTCATACATCAAAGTACAAAAATTAGAATATAAGTGTAAAGTTTTGATACTTATAAGCTTTTCTGCATGCTCTTGGTGGGTCATAGATCCTCCAGTATCTATGGGTAGATTCTCTCCATCCGATCCTCCATGTCTGTGCGTAAAATTGTGCTCTGAAATGGACATTGCCTCGGGTGATACCCAATACTGCTGTCAATAACTCCATATTTCTTCAGATATATATGGTGGTCAAACACCATTTCTGTGTATCGAAACAAGAAAGTCTTTATAACGTGTATCTAGCTCGCCTCTCCCATGCTTTATAAATTACAACATCAAATTTTGAATCCCAAAGAAATTCTATCTGAAAAAAGAAAAACATACTATTAAGTACTTATAAACGAAAATATTTATCTAATTAATGTATAAAATTAGATAAAGTAAAAAAGATTAAAGAATATATTTTGTGTACGTCAAACTCTTGATAATAAAAATCCTTTGTCGCCTGAGAGACATTCTTCCATATATATCCCTCAAGATCTATCATCTCCTTGATCTTGGATGAGATATTTTTTGAGCACATTCCAGACGGAACCAGCCTAATATATAAGTTATTTTAGATAATTTCAAGTTAAAACCTATAACTTTAGTATAAACCTATGGTGTTATCATGTATTATAAAATTTTTAGAATTTTACTTACAAATTGTTAACGATTATGATATAAGTTCTTCCATCAACTCCTTTAACTCTAGGTTGGAGGTCGCCTCCTTCATCCGCAATGTTTACTCCTGATATTTCTGTCGGTATAGGGGTTGTGGATGGTGTAGCTGGGCTGCTGGATGATGTAGCTGCAGGTATAGAAGGTGATGCCTCATATGGATGTTTAGTAACTGGACGTACAATACCTGATTCTATAACATCTACAGAATATGATGCTTCACTTGGAGTAGCACTGGCTCCTTGAAATCGTGGTAACCTTAACCTTGGCCGCATCATATCCTACTTTCTCTTTGGTAGCATAAAATTCACATTTTCTTAAATATTCTTGCAATAGAACAATATAAATTCAATATATAACAATATATTGTTGATGTAATAATAGATTTATTCATATAATATTCTATTACAAACACAAATTAATCGCTATCAACACTTAATTATAAATCAAAATCATCGTCATCTTATTTTTCTAAAGAATTAGAATGAATCTCAGGCTCTTCTTCAGATTTTTCACCCTTCTTATCCTCTCCAGATAAAATTTCAACATATTCATTATTTGGATCGTTCAAAGGTTCATTCTCATCATATATTACACATGCATTTATTTTATAAAAATCTTCCTACAATGGTTTACCATTAATTCTCTTATTTTTCTCCTTTTTCATGTAATTTAAAAATATCACTAGATTTTACTTTGTAAACGACCAACCAACCAGACTTATCTCATCATAAGCTAGGAAAAGGAACATAATACATTTAGATCGCTTGCATCGTCAACACAAAAGCTTCAAATTATCTAAATCTTCTTCATTGGTTGATTTCAACTAGATTATATCTGTTGTGCACTTTTGTTCTAATATTAGGAGTTAGATCAAATCATTCACACTTAAATATCACACTCTATTTTATTAGTAATGCATGATACTCAATTTTAAGTATCTCAATAATTTTACCATATTAATCCATCAATTATCCCTATACGCAAACCCTACTATTTACTATTGCTATGCTATGATATTATATTCTGTATGAAATTTATATCCATTAACAATATACATCGGATACGATTTAATAGTTTGCAAAGTTCCTTTCGCAAGATCACATATGAACTTATTCTCTATTGGATTTTCTGAGGCCTACATAATTTTTTATCATGTTAAATAATATAATGTCATCTAAACACTTTGATTTGAAAACTTATATATTTCTCGATCCATCGACGAAAACGTCTTTCAACTTCTTTATTGATATCATCCTGTGTTGTTTCGAGCATTAGCTCGCGTAACCATCCATCGTATAATCTAAAAGCATTATTATGTACTTTAGTTATGATCAACACCTAATTCCAAAAC
>JANQAP020000159.1:939965-950134 GCA_026874005.2 Erythroxylum coriaceum
ATCGATGTTACGGGATTGAATCATTGATTCGTTCAATCTGATTCAACTAATAGGCTATTCTGTTCAATTTGGGCCTTTGTTGCTCGGTTTCCACGTTACAGACGTCATGGGGATAGGCCTTCCCTTTTTAGGCCTAATGCTTGAGAGTTGAGTCCAAGCTTTGGCTTCTGAACTGAACCACTCATGGCCTAACTCTTCAAGTACACGAGGTGCATGTGAGATCCAACCATTCCTTAAGTCTCTAATCGACGTTGTGCAATATATGTAAATATATCTTCTATACTGTACATATTTAGGAGATTCGGCATATATTTAGATATCCTTATAAAGGTAGAAAACTCTTGTATATCGATGTATATACGCTTGGCGGAATGAGAATAATATATTTTTTTTCACGCTTATATTTTTTTATGGTATCACAGCGACATGAGACTTCAAAATATTAAATTCTACCGTAAAATCTAGCCATATAATGATCAAAGCACATCAGTATGGTTAGAGATGACAAGATCAAGAATAACAGCAAAGGCGATGGAGAAAGGAAAGATGGTGTACTCATTACATCGTCTTCCTTTTTATCTACACCCTTTGGATCATCCCAACATGAATATATTCCCATGTTGTTCAAAGGAGACAACTATGAAGAACGTTCAATACGTAATGCGTTTCGAGCCAAAAGAAAGCAAAGTTTCTTGGATGGAACTTTTCAGATGTAAAAAGACGATGAACCCGAAATTGAGGATTGGTGGAGCATTAATTTAGTGGTTATGGCATGAATTTTTCAATCCATCGAATTTGAGGAACTAGATCATTTGTACCTACTACCCTGTTCTAACTCTGTTTCACGCAATCTCATCCATATAAATATGTGAGACCTATGTAGGACCCAGAGAGATGTATGAATGAGATCGCGTGGAACATAGTTGGTACATGGTAGTTGGTACAGAAGATCTCATCCTTCGAATTGACGCTCCGTTCAACGATGACTTATTATGAGACACTTAAGGAGCTTTGGGATCATATGAACCATCATTTTGTTAGTTTATGCCCTACAGCTAATCAGTTTGGTTGTAATTTAGTGACAATTATTTAAGGACATTTTTTATCTTGTATATGTTTAGATGTATATGACAAAGTCCATGAGATAATTGTACATTACAAATGAAATTATAATTATGATATTTATATTGTATTTTTTTATTATCCTTAAATTGTTCATAGTCATTGTTCTATTAATATTGGTCATTAATAAAACGTAAAAAGACTAGCACACGTTGTATTTTTCCTTATGAAGAAAGCAATTGATCTCATAGGCTAAAGTATGGAGATATTTAAACAAACGTGTGACTGCTTGTTAGAGAACAAGTTCACTGAATAGACTCGACATGAGAAATCCATTTGGAACATTACTTGTATGTCAACGGAATTCTTATTATGATGATTGTGTAAGTGATTCTTTGAATTGAGGTCACTAAAGTTATCTTGTATGAGAATTGTTATATTTTGATACTATTTATGACCTATTTAATTAGGGGTTGTTCAATTGGTAATCATTAGATGTAACATGAACTATATAGAAGTAGTTGTGTGATCAAGATATGATTCATCATCTCAAAGTAATTAGGGAGAATGATTTGTTGTTTTCGATTAGTATTGATTCGAGAAACCTTTGGCCAAGGTTGAATGACGGTTTATAAATAATTTACAAATGTCATTAATTGAATCAATAGCTAATGACGAAGAACTAATATGATTAGACTAAAAATAGGGTAGACATTAATTTCATGCTCTATGTCTAATTAGAATATTATATAATGAAAGGATTGAATTATACAGAAAAATCATGCATGGAAAGATTAGTTAAAACCACGTTGACGTTCCTTAATATTTGAGTGGTCATAATGCGTTACTAGACACCAATATTGAATTATGATTATAAATTATTTACTTAGAGAATTAAAGATAAATTAAAAGGAACTTTAATTTATATAATTCTAATTATGAATTAGAATGATAATTTATAATCATTGTCAACATATTTGAGAACCTAATAGGTCTTAAATAAAGAATAAGTTGAAGAGAGCAAAGTTATTTTAATTAAGTTGGACTTGATTGTAAAGATTGAAAAACTTTATGATTAAATATGAGATATTTAATTAATAATGATCAATATGAGATATTGGATCTTATTTGGGCATAATTGATATTTAACTAGAATTATTTGTAATTCTATTTAAAGTTCAATTGAAATTATAATTTAATTTCAATTAAAGTACTAAAACATCCAAAGTTTATTATAAATAGGCTTAAGCTCTATGGAGCTAGCTCTTCTTGCTTAACCCTCTCTGTAAGAGTTATAGAGAGGGTTAAGCAAGAAGAGCTAGCTTACAGAGTTCTCTCAACCTGTTTTATGGATATTATTAGAGGCCGGATACTTGTGCGGCTACAGTGGTTGAGATAAATCAGTTTTGAAAATAGTTCAAAGGATACGAAAAGAAAAGATCAAGCTTCGGAATAAAGTACGAATTTAGATTCAAACTTTATTATGATTTATATGTTAATCGTTTTATAAAATTAAAAAGATCTTGATTTGGGAAATCCAATGTTATAAAAAAGTTTCATAATTATTCCGCTGCAGCCAGGATTAGATTCCAACCTAGTTTCCCAACACATTTTTCAATTAGCAATGGTTCAAGAATCCATCAACTGCATTCATAATTGGCAAAGTGCAAATAAGATGGGCAAAGCGTGGCTACATATTTTGGGGGTTTCAAGGAAATATGGGACGAATTTGCTAATTATGTTCAACACCTTTTATGTGCTTATGGTGGATGCAAATGTAATTTGGTTGTTGATAAAGGATAAGCAGAGAGAGAACGAACGAGTTCAATAATTTTAATGGGTCTTGATGATGATGTCCACGGGACTATATGTTCCAATATCACTGCTTAAGAACCTTTCGCCCTTAAATGGAGCCTATGATCTCATCATTAAGAGAATAGTATCGTACGGTAATTTGTACTCGGGATGAGCAAACTTAAGTTGTCAATTTTGCAATGCAAGGACTAAAACAGTCCTATGGGACAACAAGTTTGGAAAATTTGTGGGAAACACAGGCATAATGTATCTATGTACTTCAAACACATTAGGTACCCCAAGTGGTGGTCTATTGATCATATAAAGGTAGACAAAGACAAAGAAATGCGGCAGGTCGTGTTTGTGGTTCTTTATGCATGGGTAATGCTGCCCAGGAAGTGGGCAATAGTTCTATAATAGTTAACATAGGCCCAAATAGGTGTAGCAGTCCTGTCTGTGAAAAAAGATCAAATCAATAAACCATCATACTTTCAATGGTGAATTCACCACCTAAAGGTCAAACTAAAAAAAAGTCTTTTAGGTTAGTAGATGCTTAAGTTTGGAGCTTTTCATCATATAATAAGAAATAAGGATTTTTTTGGTCGACTTGAAGGCAACCATAGTGTCTCCAATTGCCTTTCCTAATGGCACATGTGTAAATATTTCAATGGAGGGACGTATGATATTGGGATCAAACTTGACACTTGATATTGTTCTTTATGTGCTTCAATTGAATTGCAATTGAATTTCCTTAGCGAACTTGACCAATGATTTGCGTTGCCTTCACACATTAATAGATAAATTGTATGTGATATAAGACCCCACTTCAAGGACTCCGATTAGTGTGGGTGATTAAAATGCAGGTTTCTTCGCAATGTGGCATCGGCATTAACACATCATACTTCAACAAATTATGGCATCGATGTCTCAGTCATGCTTTAAGAAATGATTTATTTGCTTCCTAATATTATTCCTGGTGATTGTCCTAAATTTCATGATGAACCTTGTGATATTTGTTTTAAATTCAAGCAAACTCATGAAGTTTTTCTTGTTAGCATGAATAAAGCTATATATTTATTTCAATTGAGCTATTGTGATGTGTGGGAACCTTATAACATTCATTCTTCTTATGGTACTCACTATTTTTTAAGCCTAGTTGATGATTATTTAACGGGAGTATGGGCTTACTTAATGGCTGAGAAAACAAAAGTGATGAAAGTTTTTAAAATTTTTATGCTATGGTGAAAACTCAGTTTGATAAATATATGAAAGTTGAGTGTAGTAATAATGACATAAAATTTAAGCCTTTAGAGCCTTATTTTGCAAAAAAAATGGAATTACCTTCAAAACTTCTAACGTAGGAACACCTTAACAAAATGGGCAGGTTGAGAGAATGCACAGACATATCCTCAATATGGGGTGATCCTTACGGTTTCAAGCTAGTTTACTCTTCATTTTTTAAGTGAATGCACTTTAACATCTACCTATCTCATTAATCACACACCAACAATTGCATTGAATAGACAGACCCCATATGAATTATTAAACAAGAAACCACCTCCTTATACTCATTTTTGAACATTTGGGTACTTGTGTTATGTTAGTTATGTTCTACGTGAAAAAAACAAGTTAATCCCTATAGTAAAAAGTGCAATTTTATGGGATACCCCCATGGGAAGAAAGGATGATGTGTGTTTGATTAGGAAACTCATGAATTTTTTTGTCTATTGAGATATGGTAATTTTAGGAAAAATTTTCATTTTTTGAGATTTCATCTACATCTCACTTACTCGTGTCTATTACCCCAAATCTAAGAGAATATAATAATCATACATTATCCTTTTCTTCCATGTCATTAAGTGCTATCAATTTTGTACAAGCTGTTTCTAGTTCTTCAATGCTTGTTTTGAGTACTTTTTCTAATAATTGAAGTAAAGATGATAGGGGGAGCAATGTACTTTCTTTGCCCGTTGAGGTATCCATTACTATTGATGAAAGGGGGAGCATCTTTAATCCCACTATTCCTCCGTCTGCTGTTGACAACGTGTCTAACCCCTACTACTAATCATGACAAGACCACCATATACAAAAGTCAACAAATTTGTTAGCCTAATACTGTATTGTGAGATTGTGCTTGCCAAACTATATGTTGTTTTGATCCTCCTTCTATGTTCACCACTCAATTTTTGTCCTCAGGTACTCCTGATCCCAGAGTCAATTATGTGACTTGTGCTAACTTTACTGCCAACCGTACTCATTTCTTATATTTATTACTGTTGATATTGAACCCATATAATTTTCTAAGGTTGTCAAAGATCTTGATAGGCATGATGCTATGGTTAAAGAGATTACTGTATTTAAGCGTAATGGCACATGGACCATTGAAAATCTTCCTCCTAGGAAAAAACCCATTAGATGTAAGTGTTTATATAAAATCAAATATAACTTTAATGGCTCAATTGAACCCTTCAAAGCTAGGCTGGTTATTCTTGGAAACAATTAAATTCAAAAAGTTGATTTTAAAAAGACTTTTGCTGCTATTGCAAAAAGGTCTTAGTGCGTGCCTTTTTTGTAATTACTCTATATATATATATATATATATATATAATGTAAGAAATATGACATGATGTTATGACCCAAATTTTTTATAGGCTCATGTAAATTTGGTTTAAGGTTTTTCTTAATTTAATAGTATATTAAATATTGACCGTTAATTTAATACTTGATAGACGTATAATATTTATGTTAAAAGGTATATAAACTATAGTCCTCTCTCTACCCTAATTGAGTAAATAGACAAAAAATAAATACATAACAAATGTATTTGGCTATCCATCAAGATATCTGCTACAGAAAGAGACTTAAGGGAGAGTAACTAGTTCGTGATTGTTAAAAGCTTTCTCTATATCAAGTCGAATTCTGCTCAAAGTATGTGATTTTTGTAGTTATTATTATATTCAAGATCTTAATGGGCATGAATGATTTTTGTATTGATTTCTAAAAATCAAGTATGAATACTAACATAGGGTATCAGAGCCTTGGATTTTGAATATATAACAATCCTTATATTATTGATTTGATGATTGTTTCAATTATGATGTTCATAAAAAATTATGATTTTAGGTTTTTTTATAAAGAATAATTTTTTCCATAAAGATGCATTGTTGCCATCATAATCACCATATACATGAATGTCCTTCTAGATTATTACTATGAAAACAAAAGAATGGTGGGGGCAACACCATGTGATTCTTCTTGGAGAACATTTCTTGGAGAACGTTCATATCTTTCTTCATGTGATTCTTCATGGAGAACATTTCCTAGAGAAAGTATACGTAACACCCCCACTGCTATAAGGTACATACCGGAATACCCTTATGACATTCCAGTACATACTCTATAACAACGGCATTTTAACTATCACACTTTCACTTTATTACATGGCAATTAATCCAACTTAATCATGGCATCAACTATTATACAAGAAAGTCACCAAATTTTAAAAACAATTTTCCTCTTTTCATTTCATAAATACCGAATGTACATACATTGTAACTTTCCAGGATCTACACATGTACATCATCAAAATCTAATACAAAATGTACTACATAAAAGAGGAAATACAAAAGATCTAACTAAAACAGCTGACCGACCTTTGAGTCATATCTTCTTCACAAAAGTATAAGAATTAAGCTTCTTGTACGGTCTCTCAATAGTTAGAATCCTCTTTGTGTCTTAAAATGTCAACGTGCAATTTTGGGAGAGTTTTGTGAACTCAGATGAGGTAACCATCATCAATGGTTCACTCAATTCATGCATCACATCAATACACGTAACATATTTTTCTTTTTTATTACAAAGGAAGGTGCAAAGCACCTGTGAAATTACGGGATTAACCCCTGAGCTAGCCTCAAAGCGTTAAGTTCGATGCTCTCAGATGAATCATCAGAACCTCATTTCTATCAAAAATTCTCAGCCCAGATAGTTCCTTAACCCTTAATGGAGATTGCGAAGACGATGCCGCTGTGCTTCTTACCGATTGATCTAACAATTCACCCCTGAGATCTTGAGGGATGTATTCAAAAGACCCTTGAATTGTGCTTGCCGAGTTTCATGGAGAATGACGATTCTGATATTGCAAATTGGTTCCAGCTTTGATCCTTTGTGTTGATGTGTGCAGCTGACTGGTCGATTCGGGAAAGTTGATATGGAGCCCTTCTTCTTGTTGAAGTGATGTCGGTGATGAATGGGAAGTTAAGGGCTCTGACCTAACTGAGTCTGGATTAACCGGATATGGAGCAGCGATAATGGCTGGAAAAAATAGGGACGGGGATTCTGGAGGCTGTTTGAGGAGAATGGTGTAGAAAGTGACGTTCAATAGGCTTCCCTTAGCGATGTGGTCAGCCAGTGTGTTCAACCGCTTGGGAATGTGCATAAAGGAAAAATCCTCCAAAAGAGAGACTTGCCGCCGTATGTTATTGACCAACGCAAGCTCAAGTAAGGCTCCTGTTTCCTCCGTTACTAGTTTAATAACTTCAGTACAGTCTGAAAGGATTCTGATATTCCTGATACCCATTTTTGCTGAAATGTCAAGGCCTGTGTGAACAGCCCAAAGCTCCGATTGAAGGGGGTCGCAGATGCCGATTCTTTGAGAAAAACCTATGATCCAATTCCCATTGCTTTATGTGAGGAAGCCATCAGCCGAGGCCCTTCCGTTGTGACGAGAGATTACATCGTCACAA
Source organism: Erythroxylum coriaceum (assembly GCA_026874005.2). NCBI lineage: Eukaryota > Viridiplantae > Streptophyta > Magnoliopsida > Malpighiales > Erythroxylaceae > Erythroxylum > Erythroxylum coriaceum. Next base: position 947,564 of record JANQAP020000159.1, read on the forward strand.
TATAGGTGAAAAGCCTGTTCTGTGACCTGCTGCGTCGTCTGGTTCCACTGAGGTAATTCCGTAGTATTCTCCTGATTGTTTACAAACTGTGTGTTGTAATTCCTGGTAGCTGTTGAATTCCTTTGGCAGATAGAAGAGTGCATCTGGTATCTTGACGCTTGTAGCCTACTTGTGTTGAGTGTTGCACTAGATGTTATTTCCGTGTGAGAGCTGGATTCCTTTGTGCTACTATTCTTGAAAGCTGCAATTGTTATTTTAACTGTTGCTTGCACTGTCATATAAATCTCATGTATTTCGGTAGCCTGTTCTTGAAAAACTTCTGCATTGCGAGCCATCCACAGTTTATAGCATGTCACCGCAAACCAACATTTCCAGTCCGACATTCCTTGCAATTCACAATGAGCTAGATTAGTGAAGATCCACTTACTACACGAAGATTCTTCCCAAAACTCTTGAGGGAATGTATGATGAATCATTTTCCATATTAATTTGCTTCGGTGGTAATCCCTCAAAGCATGTAAAATTGTCTCACTGCATTCATATAAGTGGCCTTATGAACAAGCCGCAATTCTCCTCCTTTGTCTCTCCGAATTCGTCCATATAACTTCCTTGGAAGCCTTCCAAAGGAATATTTTAATCCTTTCCTGAACTTTCATCGACCAAATCAAATTCCATTCCCTATTGATTAGGTTCCATTTTTGATCATAAAAAGATTCATAGGCAGACGAACAGGAGAAACGTCCCTTTGAGTGCCATTTCCATAAAATCTTGTCTTGACCAGCCAATGTGGAAGGAGTGGGTACTGCCTGGATTTCCTCTAACTTTTCTGCTGGCAGTAGTGAAGCGAGGGTAGGCCAGTCCCATTCACCTGTAGATAACACATAGGAGTTAGCTTTTTTATTTAGTTCAAAGGAAGACAGAGATTGCAAAGCATAGGGGTGCAGAGGTGTTTTAGAGTGGGTCCAGGAATCTCGCCAGAACGATACTCTTTTCCCGTCTCCTAGAACCCAACTTAAGCTTTGCTGAATAAATGCAAGATTTTTTTGCAAATGTTGCCATAGATGTGAGCCTTTGTGATGGAGGTTTACGTGAAGGAGATCATTCTGGTCAAGCTTGTATTTTGAGAAGAAGATACTTTTCCACAATTTTGGACTGTCAGAGATAAGGTCCCATGTAAGTTTGAGGGAAAGCGCGATGTTCGTGTTATGCATTTTCCTTAAACTAAGCCCACCTCTGTTTTTGGGTTGGCACACACCATCCCAGCTTAGCAATGATGGTTTCCTGTCGTTGCTTGTAGCTCCCCACAAAAAACTTCTTATAATTCTATCCATGTCCTGACAATATCCTTTTAGAAGTATCAATTATTGCATCTGATATATTGGTAAAGCTCCAAGAACTGACTTGCAAAGCGTAAGCCTCCTGGCTATAGAGATTCTTTGCGGGTTCCATGCACCTACTCTCCGTTTCATTTTTAGGATAGTGTCTTTATGCGTCATCTTGGATACTCGTCCATAAATAATTGGTACTCCCAGATAGATCCCAAGATTATCAACAACCTTAATACCCAAAACATGTTCTATCCTGGTTGATGTATCTGAAGGTACTGAAAGGGACATATACATCACGGATTTTCTATTATTGACCATTTGCCCTGAGGAAACTGTAAAAGTGTGAAGTACTTCCTTTATAATTTTTGCCTGTTTCACACTTGTCTCTCTAAAGAGGATTAGATCGTCCGCAAAGAGTAAATGTGATAACGGAAACTTTCCTCTTTCAAAAACTAACGACTTCCACTCACCTTTCCTAGTTGATTCGTTTATAGCTTGCGAGAGTCGTTCCATGCACAATACAAAAATATAACGTGAAACTGGATCACCCTGCCTCACCCCCTTCCAAGTTTAAAAACATCGCCTCATAACCCTTCCCATAAAATCTGCATGCTGCTAGTTTCCAGAGTACTCATGACAACATTGGACATGAAGTCTGGAATGTGATCATCATGGAGAGTGTAAAAAATGAACCTCCAACATATTCTATCAAAAGCTTTTGTCAGATCTATCTTTATCGCCATCCAACCTTTCTTGCTTTTACCAGTTCGCATCGTGTGGATCGCCTCCTGGACTGCAATAATATTTTCGGTGATGTGAAGACCTTTCACAAAGCTTGATTGCGAGGGTGATATTAAGTGTGGCATAACCAGCTTCAATTTATTTGCGATCACTTTGGAAACAATCTTCGCACTCACATTGATGAGACTGATTGGGCGAAAATGTTCTATTTTTTTCGGTTTCTCTATTTTCGGAATGAGAATGATCATGCCAAAGTTAAGGTCTGGGTTCATCCTTCCTGTACAAAATATATTTCGTATAGTGTTACAAACCGAGATATTGACTATTCCCTAGTTCTGTTGATAGAATCCCGCCGAAAATCTGTCTGGGCCACATGCTTTGTTAGAGTCCATCTCGAAAATCGCAGCTTTTATTTCGTCGTCCATAACTGATCTTGCTAATAACACAGTAGATGCTGAAGAGATCAGTGGAAATTTCCCTTTTAAGGGGAAATCAGGGGCTG
>JANQAP020000159.1:1024740-1035141 GCA_026874005.2 Erythroxylum coriaceum
CTATGGACTTTATCATATACATTTAAACATATACAAGATAAAGAATGCCTTTAAATAATTTGATACCAAACTACAACTAAAGCAATTGGCTGTAAGCATAAATCAACGGCAAACATACCAAAGAGGATCGAGTGCGTTTTCAGGAATAGTACAACCTCTAGAATCCATACAAGGACGTGGAAGGCTAATAATGTTCATCTGTTGTAAGCAGTTCCAAAGCACCGAAGTTGTTGGAGTGGCGCCTTTCAAAAAAGAAAGTAAATTTGTGTTTTGACTTGAAAGCAAGTGCTTGATCACATTGACCAAGTGAGATCTGGACATAGAAACTCAGCTTGATTAGTCAAGATAGAGTTACATTTAGTAATTTTCTTATTTTAAGAGATAGGTCGATTCGGAGCTTATAAACCTTGTGTCTTAGGCTGAACAAGTTGATACTGCAGACAATTTAGGTACCAAAATCACAACGCTATGCTTGAAATGTACTATATTTCATCAACTGAAAACATACATTGTTCACTAAATAATAGTAGGAATCAGTATAAGTGTGTGGTGTTGTTGACTGATTTTTTGGCAAGTAGAAGAAACACTGAAAGATCAGAGTACCACTAGCAATCAGTGACAGAGATATGAAAGGACGAATGACTGTCAAGGCTCTGGTGGGATTGTCTTGGGTGTCTCATTCAGGATGATTTGCATTTCAAGTTTCAGGTTAAGGCCAGAATCTAAGGAACTTGGTAATAGGCTAGTTCAGGGTCAGTGGAAGGCTTGCTTTGATTGGGCTTGTCGCAAAATCAAGGAAAAGTAAGTGTAACTTGGAATTTGGGTCTTGCAGTTCACCAAACAATACTTTAAGAGCACGTAGTGGTGTTACACATGATTCAACCAATAAGCATCTCTTATTCCATAATTAATTAAGGAAGCATTTGGTTAATGAAGAAAACTTTAGCCTTTAATCTCTAGCACGCGCATATTCCCAATCATATCATCTTTCTTTTGTCTTGGACGTGTAATGGATGGGGTCACTCACCCTAGTGGGTGACATATAATAATCATTATTATCATTACGATCGTTCACACTTTATATTTATGCTTCCAAGCTGCTCGTCTTCGTTCCTCTCCTCATCAACCTCGGTTGTCTATTACATACACATTTCTCTGTCCACAACTCGTTACATTTATATGTTTTCATCCATAACACGGGTTCCAAACTCCTTAAAATGGCTCTTCTGATATTGCCAAAAGACATTTGTTTGCTTATAGATGTACATTTTCCATGTCTCAAAAATATAATATTTACTTTTTTTCCTTGTTTAGAAAAGTTAGTATAACCATCAATAGATAATTGCTCAAGCAGTCTGAAAATTTTATATCTAATGTCAAATGCACGGTGACTTCCCATAAGCATCTTCTCAAATACTTAATGTGCAGTTCAAGTTTGACACTTTGGGAATTAAGACAAGAAAACCTGGTACAATATAAGTGAAGAGATTTATTTTTGCAAGCCTGCAACTATATTATCAACAATTCTAAATAATCAAACAATCAACAACTCAATTCAGCCTAAGGAACATTTTATCAAACACCCACTATGTTTAAAAATAATTGACAATAACCAAGTCCATCCCTGACAAAAGGGGGTTTTGTACTATCTGGAATTTCTTTATACTGCCAACATGATTAAAAATTGTGCTAACAACACCAATCGGTCATGTTATTGTCTTTCCATCAAAATAGACAATCTACGAACCTTGCAATATTCTGGGTCCTTTGCCTATTTTCTAGACATCTTAGTTGCACCCTTGTGGAAGCATGGAACCTGGATCGTATGAGATTTACTGTACTACTTACGCAGTTCCTACTCTATAACACAGCCACAACAGATCTCATTCCGTACCTGGACATACGTAATTGCTCTGCTAGCCACTTACTAAAAAAGTAACCTCACAGATCTCTCCTCCACTAAAAATAAGTCACGCCCTCTTTGACAACAATTTTATAGAAGCTAATCCAATATGTTTCCTCTTATCAACTTACTGCCTAAGTTACTCACGAAAATTGCTTTCACCTTGTAAAAGAATCAGAATACACTATGAAACAATAAGCAACACTTGGACATTCTTATCCATGTTATTGTTGCAACGCAAGTTGTCAACCCTTGTTACCTAAAGAATTCCACTGGCCAGTACCATTATAACAATTGTTCAAATCACATGAATTTGTCTTCAAGTCTGTCAAGACTTTACGGTATCCAATTGTGGGACTACACATCTGTCAGCAGTCCCTTGCCATTAAAGGAAGTTTCACCACTATACCTAAATTCATTAGTCCCAATTGCCACACGACTGTTCTTCACATGGCCTAGAAGTTTCATTTATGGACACTTTTTTGGTACCAATAACAAGTTCTAACATTAAGTGTTCAAATTAAATATTATAATTTTAAGAACTTTTTAATTGAACCTTTTATAAATAAAAAAATGTAATGATGATATGACTTATTAAGTCCTCTACTATATATCACGGATGTAGTAAAAATATATTATATTTTAATATATTTTTGGGTTTACAATATTACATGTGTGACCTATTTCTCCTTTAAATACCTAAAATTAAATAATTAATTAATAAATCATATTACTTTTAATTTATCTTAAATAAAATTAATCAAATTGGTAAAAATAATTTAATTAAATATTAACTAAATTTTAAATTAATAAAACTCCTAATTTTACCGGATCTTTAATCCTAAATTCTCAATCTTCCTAACAAAACTCTTATTTTTATCCCTCTTCATCATCTTTCTCGTATCCCTCATCATCCTCCCCCTTTACCATTATTGCTAACGTCTTTTCTCATCGTCCTCTTTACGCAACTCAACTCCCCCTTCTCTTCTATGGTAATTGGTAATTAATTGATCTCCCTTCTCTTTGCTACCACCTTGTTTTCCACTTCTCAACCTCTATCTTTTGTTGTTTGGTTCTATGATATTTCGCACTTATAGTTATTATTGACCGTCTATATGTTATGTCATTGTTTGTTTTTGTTTCTACATGCATGCTCTTTGTTTTTATTCTTTGACCCCCCGTGTGGTCCTTATTGCACATAGGAGGCAATTACTCAATTCATGCCCACCGAAATTTTATAAAAGGGACTTACATTGTATAAAAAAGAAGTGACATATTGGGACATTAGGACCTATTTATGACCAAAAAGTTCCCCTCCACGACTAAGGCATGTTGAACTAAAAATCCCCATTTGTAAAAAGAAAAATTATGCACATGATATGTTTTTGTCCCTAAAATGTCATTTCCTTTTATCAGATAACATATCCCATTACTTAATTAAATAAAGTAATTTAAGTTCTAAATTGCAGCCACGACTAAGCTTTTGCACAAAAAAAAAGGTATGGTGTATAGAACGTATGAATATTCCTTGTTATGACGTATGGACTTGTAGATTACTATAACTGAGTTTCTGTGCATCTACTTTTGCTTCTGAAACTAATAGTGTAAATAAATGTTTTTACCATATCCTATTGCACCTTTCCCTATATTGTGCAATCTTACTTTCCTATTCTTAGTAATCAACCATTCATTTTTTAGAAACTATAGGAGTGTAATCAACTAAAATAAACAAGAATGTATATATAGGATACAAATTAAGGTCTACAAGAATATTATTTTATCCATAATTTTCTCTATAAAATTTTATGTTCCTAACATTATGTTGACATTTGTTCATGTTCTTTGAAAAGTATATAATAGTTTGAATTACCTCTTTTGAATAGTAATTTGTTTGGCTAGTAGTATTTAATAACTTACGTTGCTTTTAAAATTCTCTTACAGCTACAAACATGTTACAATGGCTCAATATAGATGTATAAGACTTTTTTATGGTGGGAAGTCATAGTATAACCTAAATTCAAATATGTTGACAAGTATACTGCTATCTACAAAAATCTTGACCATAATTGTGTCAGTTATGGAGAATACATATGACGGGGAGCATTTAATGTAATATCAAGTTGACAAGGCACTATGAGGTACCCAATTTCAACTTTAGAGAGTCTTTGAGACTTACTGAATCAAATCAAAGTTGTATTAAGCTATGAGACCTTAGAAAATTTATAAGAGTGCTGATATGTATATTACACACCTTTCCTTGCTCTTTATATATTACCTAGAATAAAAGGAGAGGAACATATTGGTGACCATGATGAGAATGAACATAGTGATGAACATGATGATGAATGTGACGATGAACTGTGTAATGAATATGTGGATGAATATGGTAATAAACATATGGAGGAACATGTGGATAGACATGTTAAATATGTACAACATGATTTTCAAGTAGACATTCTGAATGATCATTAACCAGCTGAAATTGATTAAACTGATTATGGTAGTTTTATTCGTAGTGATGTATATCCTAGTGGAGAGGAATAAAGTGAAGCCTTGTGAAGACCAAGTTTAAGTATCAGTCATAATCTAACAACTGTGCCACAACGTAAGGTTATATAGTGTAAATAGCATATAATGTAAGTTTAAAAAAGAGTGAGAGTAATAGGATTAAGGATGGGTATATTGACGGTTGTCTTGGGAGTTGCATGTTAGATATGATAAAAAACCAAAAATGTTTCAAAGTAAAGACTTTCAAACCTAACTACAATTGTTTCACAAATAATAAACAAAAAATATTTTATATTAAGTTCTTGATGAGTCATTTCAAGGATAGAATTTCTTAGAAGCCTAGTTTCTCTACCAAAAAATGTTTAAAGAGTGTAGGAAGAATCTCAATATTTTTGTTAACTTAAGCATGTGTAGACGAACAAAGAGGAGATTGAGAAAAGAGATGGAAACGACTTATATTAATGAATATGTCAAGATATAGGGGTACATGAGTTGAAGCTAAATAATCCTGGATCAATAATGGAGTTATAACTGTCAAGGAATTATGATACTTCCTTTCTACAAGTAATGAAAATTGACATTTCATACTTCATTCTATATTTTATTCATACTTCATTGTTATACATCTTATTCATACTTCATTGTCTTTTGTTATAGTTCAAAAGGTTATACATTTTTTTTATGTTCTAAAAGAAGGATGGAGGAATTTGATAGCTATTTTTAGATAGATAATTGCTTTCTTAACTGAGTTCTAAGTCCAATTCTTGAGTTTAGTAGGTAGGATGGTGATAGAGGGATGTATCTATTAATATAGGATATTGAGGAGGTAGAAAACATTAATTCATGAAGATGATTCATGAATAATGGCATTTGATTTGGAATTGGATCGTGGTGAAGGACTTGCAGTCATATATGATATGTAGAAGGCATCTTCATCTTTATATACTTATAGTTGATTAGTTTATATCATTAAACATTAACTAAGAGTTTTTCAATTAGATTAGGGATTGGTCAGAGCAGTATAGGAGACTTTACCAAATTCAACTCACTAAAGGTGTGTCACAAATATATACCATAATTGGTATAGGAACTTGAAGGGAAAGGATCTCAGGAAGTAATTTTGTAATTGTGCATGGTTCACTTATATAGAAGATTTCAATAAGAAGCTCAAAAAGCTTAACAAAATAATGCTCGAATGTGCTTCAACCTTACTTGAATATCCTAAACAGAGGTGGGCAAGATATTACTAAACCTTTAAATCTAAATGCCTGGTAGTTAACAACAACATAAATGAGACTTTTAACAGAACAATCTTACCAGTTAGAGATAGGTCTGTAATTAGCATGCTTTAAATAATTAGAATCATGGTGATAGATAAAGAGGTATCCAAATAGGAGACATATTATAGATGGATTGAAGTTAGATATTGCATAAACTATAATAAAGAAGTTGGAAAAGAACATACAAGATGCAACAGAATAGAGATAATGCTTATGAAGTTTCAAAAGACGATGACATACATATTGTTAATAAAGAAGTTGGAAAAGAACATACAAGATGCAACAGAATAGAGATAATGCTTATGAAGTTTCAAAAAACGATGACATACATATTGTTAAGGGTTAGTTGACAATAAACTTGTAGTTATCGAGCATGGAACCTATATGGATACACTTATAAATATGCAATTATTGCAAATCCATCATTCAAAACAAAAGGTCTTGCAAATTTATGCTATAAGAAGGGTTAGCATAAACTTCATCTATTTTTCCTCTTTTGCCAAAAAATTTATATCTTATTTCATGAGTTTCATTTGCTCCTCAAACTCCTTGGTTGTTCTTATTTCAACATTACTTGTTTTAATCAACTTCTTTAATATTAATACTTCTTTCCTTAAATTTGATTCACTTCAACAACTCTAACAGTAGATTTGTCATCGTACCATTTGAAAAAATTGCATCTCTCAACCTGAAACTTTTTTCATTATATAAACATTAAACACGAGTTTTTAAATTAATAACAAATATATCCTACTGGATAATTAGGGCATCTGTAAAATATCCAGTTGAGATTATGATCATTCCATGAAGTCCCTAATTAGGCATTCAATCCACAATAGCAAACCATATTTTGAGTATTTAACTTTATTATTATATTAATAAATGATGAGGATTCCATAGTTTTAAGAGTTGTCATAATAATAATCACATTAATGACACATATAACTCTCAATATTTCATAAATGCCATTAGTGAAATATCAAGTTGATTAAATGGAAAGCCTCAATAAAAAGAACCCTAAACCTCAACATCTTCGAAATAGATCCATAAATTAAAACAAAAATAATTAAATAAGTCACAAAATACTATAATAATGAACCAAAGAAGAAAGATAAAATGAAAAGAAAGAAATTGAAAATACCCTTTAACTTTGTCTTCACGACTCCTGCATCTTCTATTCTACCAACAAAAGAAACAAAAATAAAACGAAATTTAACATGTGATCTGTCGACACGTTGAATCTAAACAATAGTATATAGAAGAAACATAAAAGAGGTTAAAGTAGAATAAAAAACATTAGAAAATCAATTCAAATAGGAGACTACTAGAAATATTTAACAAAATTGTAGAGTAATTGAAGAGGATGAAGTATGATCGATAATGGAGATTGAATATTTGTCTAAGATTGAGCAAATATGAAGTGTCACTGGAAAGGCTGAAGTATGTTTAGAGAAGAAGGCTAAAAGCCGAAGAAGACTAGAAAAGACTAGTTGGAAATAGATGACCTACGATTTAATTATAAGTTATGGTTAATAAACTAGCCGGTTTTTATTTATAACAGTTATAAAAATAAGATGAATCAAAAAATAGGTTGATTCTTATTTATCTAAATTGAAACAGCTAATTCGATTCAATTTTAAAATCATTAATAAAGAGAGTACCAATAATTTATAAGTAAATAATTGCCTTAGAGACATTTTACCAAACGACTTCTCTGTATACATCTTAAGGATATTTTGGAATATAAATAAATTGACACAAAAAATAAATAACTAAGGAATTTTGTTGAAGTATCACTAAAGTTGTAAAACATCAAACAAGGACTTACAATAATCAACTGAATTATTCACTGCACCCTCATTTATTTAAAAGATACAAACTAACAATTCTAAGTAATTTTGCAGCTACATTCCTAACTATCTAAAAGTTACGTCTAAACCAATAAAAGTTATCTAACAATTTGTGACTTCTCCAAACAACATAACTGTTGAAGGGATAATTTAGCACACCAAATAACAAATCGTCTTAATCAAATAATTGTCCAAAATTAGTTGTTGTCAGTCTAGCCTTCAGTTAAGGTGATTTTTTATTGTTTAGAATTTATGTTTTGTACTACTAATTAACATAGTTAACATTGTGCTTGAACAACACTATCAGATTATTGTCTACTAAGAAAGATGTTTTAAGCACCTTGCAAGATTATGGATCCTTTGTCGATCTTTTGAGTTTTGAACAATTTAATTTGCACCAACTACTTGGAAGTATAACACCATCATGCTACTGAATATGTACAATTTTGTGTTAATCATTTGTGAAAAAAAGGTTCTCAAACTATACCTCTTTATAAATTTGACTAGGTATCCAAACTGATTATTAGGTGGTGGGTGCAAATTTTATCGTGATTAGGCGTTAGTGAGTGGAACTCCTTTTGTTTGTATCTTCTAGGAGAATTGACTCATCCTTGTAAGAACTTATTAGAGGAATGGAATATGTATATGTTTTATTGTCTCACAGACTATTTATATACACTTGATGTACATTTGAGAATTACAACAGAAAGAGGAATAATATTATTATTTATTACAGATGAGTATCAGCCAGTGGTTGTGCGTTTGTTGTAACAGAGAAGTATCTGACCTTGAATTGATGAAGCCCTACTAGAATAATGCATGTTTAAGTTTATGGAACTAAGCACTAGGAGCTTGTTTTAAACCATAAAGAGCCTAGTTAACTTGCAAACATGATGTGGCTTTGTTGAGCTTTCAAATCCTTATGGTTAACGAATGTAAACTGTTTCCTATATTTCACTGTTCAAAAATGCATTGTTAATGTCCACTTGCTATATATCCTAATGATGGGAAACAGCAAGTGACATAATGATTTTAATTGTTGAGGCTTAAACAACTAGAGTAAAGGTCTCTAAAAAGTCAACACCAGGGATTTGATTGAACCCTTTGGCAATAAAACGAGCTTGATACTTAGAAATGGTCCCATTAGCATTGTATTTAGTTCGGAACACCCATTTGGTACCAAGAATTTGCATAGTGGGTTCATAGGGAACAAGTGTCCAAGTATTGTTTTGTTGTAAAGCATGAAGTTTAGCTTGCATAGCTTAAAACCATATAGTCATTTAAGGCTTCTGAAACAATTGTACGCTTAGTATGTGAGGTAGAGGCAAGAATAGCTTTTAGATTTAAAGATACCACTTTTGGAGCAAATTTGCATAGGATGAGTGTTATGTGGTAATGGTAAGATGGAATCATTGATTGCAGTGTTAGATGTGATAGTATAGGCTGGTGACCAAGGAGTTGGAGAGCTTATTTGTCGATTAATAGAGGATTATGGCGATTGGGAGTGTTCTGCTATTGAGGAGTGATCCGAGGTTGCCTTTGGATAGAATGAGGTTGAAGATAGAGTGGATATAGGAAGACTTGGTGAAGCTCCATTTTTGTTTGAGTGTGAAGGAAAAAGTTGAGGAAATGGAAACTCTTCTTCATTGAATTCTATATGGTGAGATATGAAAATTGCACTTTGGTTGTTTAGGCATTTATAACATATGTGCATTGAACTATATCCAAGAAAAACACATTTTGTGGTGTGGAAATCAAATTTATGCTAAGAATAGTATCTAAGATAAGGAAAACAATTGCAACTAAAGGTTTTAAGGTAGAGATAATTTGGTGGTTTGTTATATAGCTTCTCAAATAGTGAGATGTTGATGAGTCTTGGAGATGGAAGATTATTAATGAGAAATGTAGCTGTAGAAAAGGCTTCAAGCCAGTAGGTAAGAGGCATATGAGTATGGGATAAGAGAGTTAGGCCTGTTTCAGTGATATGTCTATGTTTTCTTTTGGAAATACCATTTTGTTGGTGAGTATAAGGACAACTCAAACGTGTTTGTATCCCATGTTGTGTAAAGTAAGGTAATAGGGCTTTAAATTCCCCTCCCATGTCAGTGTGAAAGGCTTTGATTTTTTTGTTTAAATGAAGTTCAATATTGGTTTTGAATTTAATGAAAGCAGATAGTGTGTCTGATTTTAGCTTTAGGGGATAAAACCATATATACCTACTACAAGCATCAACAAAAATTATATAATATTTGTGTCCTTCTATTGAGAGATATGGAGGGGGTCCCCAAATGTCAGAATAAATGATATCTAATGGATTTTGGGTTGTGATGTCATGTGTTTGAAATGGTAACTTATGCAATTTTCCTTGTTTACACGCATCACAAAAGGACAAGTTGTTTAGGTTTATGTTGAACTTCACTGAACTCAAATTTTGTTTCAATATTTTGTTGGAAGGATGTCCTAGTTTGACATGCCAAATATTTGCATTCTTTTGTGCTAAATTTACCTCACAATGACTTTTGTTTGAAGAAAGAAAATCAGTGTAGAGTGGAGAACTGAAAACATTAGAACTAAGAGCAGAATGTGATTGTTTGAATGGCCTGATTTGGTTTTGTGGCTTGGTGGCTTCAAGACTATATAGGCATCCTGAAGCACTCCATTGAGCAAAACCTTCTTGTTGCCTTGTCCTTAAACAAACAATTAACATCAGTAAACTCAACAGGAATCTTGTTATCTTTGGTGAGTTTAGATATGCTCAATAGATTTTTGGTTATGTTTGGAACGTTTAGAATTTGTTTCAATGAAAGAGGTGTGTGTATGCTGTCTTGGAAGTGAATATGAGATGAACCCACATTAGTAA
>JANQAP020000159.1:1035241-1053365 GCA_026874005.2 Erythroxylum coriaceum
CAAACACATCCATGGACAGCACCCTTCTGTCCTTGTCCTCTGTCTTCATGCGTGAAGACACTAACCAAACACACGGTAATAGTTGGCAATGAAAATGGCTTGTGTGTCCTTGATGTGTTATTCATTTTACAATCCTTACCTTGCTTCTTTTATAATGTATTTTACTCTTTACGAATCAGAAGAACGGCAAAATTGAAATGCCATCGAACAATATGGTGATTGACCACCAAGAGAAATTGAAAGCTTGGCCTATTACTCATGTATCTTTTGTTGAATGTGAATCTTGTATGAATATATTTGAATTTTAACAAACGAGAAAGCTTTGCGCTGCTATTTATCATTAAACTACTCTTATACGAAGAATTCGATATGATCGTAATAGGATCCAAAAATCAGTTCGAAATTCTTGGATTTGACTACTCAAAGGTAATCCGATGTCGATTTTGAGGTGGTCTAAATTATTTATAAAAGCAAGCGTCAAGATCTGACAAGAATGATTAAAAAATCCATTGTTGTTCCTTAATGATTTTACTTACTTACCGTCATTGGCCCATTAGCAACTAAAGACATTCATTAGAATCACATTACACTAGTCCTACGCATGCTTTGTATTTCAAGACTTCACGATTTCACCTTATAATTCCACTGTAATAATTAGGACAAGCCTCGACATCGTTCCCTTAAAGACTCCAGGACAAATAAAAGGCCCTGAAAACCAATTCTTTTCTTTATCTTACTCTATACTACTGCTTGGAGTCTTCCAATTCATGGCTGCTACCACCACCTCCTCTACTTGCACTGATGTCTTCAGTTTTCCCTCAGATGGAGTCGATCCCAGATCAGTGCGCACCTCTCCAAACCATGGATCGTCTCCTGGTTGTACAAAGTTTGACGGGCTTGCTATGTGGTTCATCAATGGCGTGGCGAGTGCGTTTTTTGGGTCCTTAGAGAGATGTTCCTGCATTCACATAGCCACCGTAGACGACGGAGAAGAGGCCAACGACGCTCCCTTGATTCTCAACGACGGGAATGCTAGGTATGAAGGTGGCACCACTAGCGGGAGAAGAACAGTGAAGGGCAGGAATACTACTGGAGCTTCCGACCAGGAATAGTTCATATATATTGATTCCCTAAGCAGTTTCTATGAAGAAAAAAGCTTACTAAGTCGAAGGGTTTTTTGGATTTGAAGTTTGTTCTTCTATGATTGTGGGAAAGAGTTGGGAACTGGTAACAAGAAGGGAATTGTGTTCTTAAAGGGGTTTGAATCTCTTCTGACTTCTGAGTATGTATATGATCAGAAGTGCTAGACCAAAACATAATAAGTGTTTAGTTTTTGCATGTTCACAATTCTCAAATGCGAAGTTCTGCAACTTATTGGTTTCTGGCATTCAGATTCTGTTCTATGTTTAGTTAACTGTAGATAGCCTTTGGAAGCGTGTTTATTTCACGGAGTCGGGATTAGTTGGCGCGGTTCTGACCGTTTAGAAATCTTGGCTTAAGATGGAATTCAAAAAGGCTTGTTTCAGTTGTTATGATGCCAAATATCTCGGATCGATTACTTCAAAAACTGAACAAGTTTGGAATCTGGTTAGAGAAGGGATAGCTAGTTTCCTATTTCATGCTCTATTAACTTTGAAAATAAAGGCCACACTACAAGCTACCACTGTTGCAAATCTTGCTCATAATAGCTGGTATTTGGTCTTGGAAAATCATCACAAGGAAAAAAAATAGTAAACCGGCATTAAAGTTGCTTTAACTATTCAAAAGGAACTTATCATTGTTTTGAATTATGCTGCCACCTAGCTTATAATCATAATGTCGCCGGATGGTCCCATGCTTTTGTTCTAATCTTTTAATATGAACATAATTCAAAGAGGAATCCAAAGTTAGATTTAACCAATAAGCATGTCTAATCTATTCACATACTTTAGTTAATACATCTGATTTATGACTTTCAGTGAACGACATTCTCTACGAGGCATTAGGAAACCTGCGACCGTAGCTTTTGGTGGCATGTCCAAAGCCTAATCTGCGAAACCAACATGAATTAATGCTTATCATGAACCCAAAAAGACAAAAAGGGAAAGAATTGCTTACTACAACTTCATTCACGGCTCTCAACCATATAGGTACTTAATATTTCCTTGAAGATGGAAGATGTTATAATAGGCTAATAGCAAGATTCATTTTATTTTAAATTTAAAATATGATGTTCATTACAACAAAGTTGTTATTTGGCTACCGAAAAAAAAACGTAGCTAAATGTCTAAAAAACTTTGCCTATAATTTTTAGCTAAATTCTTGTTTCAACGCACAAAATTTTGTCAAATCTTCATAGCCGAAAATTATAAGCGACATTTTCAAAATCGTAGTCAATAGTTTTTGGCTACATTTTTTTTGGTAGCTAAATACTATTAGCTACATTTTTAGAATCATGACCAAACATTTTTAGCTACGTATTTAGAGCTAAATATTTTTAGGTACATTTTTAGAAATGTAGTTAAATAATTTTAGTTACGATTTTTTAGACATAGCCAAAATTATTTAGCTACGTTTTTAAATGTTTTTAGCTTATTTTATATAACGTAGCCGATTTTATTTGCTACATTTTACACAACGTAGTCAAATATAATTTGTTATGTTTTTAATAATGTTGCAATATGTTATTTGTTACATATTTAATCCATATTATTGATCAATATGTTTTCAATATAATGTATCGTTCTTTTTTTATTGTAAATTTATTATACAAATAAATTGTATAAAATATTATTAATTCAAAATAATGAGCATTGTATTTAAAAAGTAAAATTATATAAATATCATTAAATTATACTAATAAAAATAATATTCTTCCTATACAAGATATTAATGACAACTTTAAAAATTATTATAAACAAAACAATAAATAAAGAGATTAGTTTACAAATTATAAATGGTTATATTACAAAAATATTAAAGCATAAATCGAACGACTACCTTGTGTTGTCTATGTTGATGAACTTGTAATCATCCAAAAAGCTTATACCTTGTGTTGTCTATGTTGATGAATTTGTAATCATCCAAAAAGCTTAGTTAAAATATACTAAAAATATTATTGAGTATTGAAACAATAAGTATTTAGTTCTAATTAAAGCAAACATCAAATAACTTTACCATTTACGACATAATCAATCATCAGTTGCATCTTCATCATTTTGTAATCCAAGAAAAAAGTATTAAATTTAAATAATAATACATACAGGCATTGAAAGGAAAAAAGTATAGGAGACAGAATTAACACCCTTTGCTTTCCTCATCATTTCTATCATAATTCGAGCCAAGTAATCTTCTGAATAACATATCATGTTTTGCTAATTTTACTCAAGTTTCTTGTCCCCTGATTACTTAAGCTTGTAATGCAGTCTTAAGCTTGTTGTTTTTCTCTTGTATGTGTTGAATAATTATTTTATATGTTGAGGTTGAAACATTTGGCCTAAGGACATAGCCAAGACCTTTCACATAACCAGAACGTGTACCAAGTACGGTATCACAAATGTCTTCTACACTGAGTTCATTCCCTTCAGACATAGATTTCTCTAATAACTCTTGCATCTTATTCTAAAATTAAAAAAAGAAAACCAATATTCAATCCAAATATTACTACTTACTACTACATTAATAAATGAACTAAAATATTGAACAAATTTTTATACTTACATAGTTGTTTTTTGCTTCTTCTGACACTCATTGTTTACTTTCTTATAGCGGGTGACTTTATATAGTGTGATCTTATCACACTCTTGTCCATGTAGTTCCTTCTCACTCTATTTTATGAAAAAAAAATACAAGGCATAATAAATAATATAGTGTATATTGATATAACTTACAAACAAAGATCTTATATATTCACTTCAGACAATTACAAACGATTTTGATCCTTAATTATGAGGTATTTTTATTTTTGCTCTACTGTCCTTTGCCTTCTCACAATTTTCCTAAATAAAGAAAAAAGATAACATTTTTGTTAAATCATCTAATAAGATTAATGGAAGCAAACATAAAGGTAAAAAAACCTAAACTTTCGGGTCAGCTCAATAATAACACAAACTATTTCAATTTTTTTGGACGTTTGTTTGAGAACATGTCTTCGTGCATCTGTATCAGAAGGAAAAGATTTATAATACTTATGCAACTTGAAATGAAGATCCCTGGTCTTTTATTTCAATAATTAACACGGTTTGAAATATTTGGCTTCTCAATATCCACAATATTCAATTTCAACTGTGAACAATAATTAAAAGTGTAACTAATCTTAAAATAATTAAAACAATATTGCATATAGTTAAATATTTTGAAAAATTACCGTAACGTTATCCAAAGCATTTTCAAGCAATTTTTCTTCCTTGAAGTCCTTAACATGTTTCAGATAAGGTAATTCTATTCTTGCAATAATCCTCAACTCAATTGAAAATTTTGTAGATTGGACCATGTCTACATAACAACCTTGCCGAGTATCAATCTGTATTGATAACTTGTAATTCATTCGTTGCAATTCACAACCTCTAGTTTTATCTCTATATATTTTTCTAATACTAGCATTTGAAGCTGACAACAAATAAATAATGATAAGGGAATATTATAATATATAAATATATATTTGAGCATAAATCTAGTTGAAGGTGTTAAAGATTAACAAACTTGCTATAGTTGCTTCATTGTTGTTTGAGGCAAAATGAAGCTGTGTATGACTAATTTCACTGGTGTTTAAGTAGAATGTTATTGTTGGCTAGGAATTGAATTGATGGCCCTAATTTATTAAACTAGTTAAAGTTACGGATCCTTCCATTCTATAATTTGCATAGTTGCCATCTTCTTCCCTTTGCTTCTACTAAGTGCTATTATGTTAGATATCTAATTAAAAAACATAAAAGTTAGAAATCAACATACATTCAACCATCAACATTAATTGCATTAACAACATTCAATCATCAATATACATTAACAGCATAAATGTTACCAACATTACATTTGAGATGATATAAAGAGCACTTTCATGATATATTCAATCATCATAGCCAATATATATTCAATCATCAACATTAATCATGTTAACAACATAAATGTTACCAACATTATAATAAGACAAAAGAAAGTTAGAGTGGACCATTTCTGATAAGTCATCCAACTTTTGTCCATGCAGTTATGCAATTATAAGTAAATTACTTAATTACTAAATGTAATTTAAGTTGTAATAACATAATTATAAATCAATTTAGGTTGACATACCAAGTTTGAATTCTACTAAAGAATGCAATTGGTTAGTAGACTATGACAAACTCTGTAATAAGATATATGACAACATAAGGTTTTGTACTTAAGAAATATGGGCTAGCTTAGAATAGGAAGCATGAACCCATCTCAAAACCCATATGTATATTCATTTTTATAGATCAAGAATGTGAAAGTCACTTCTAACCACATCCTAACTAGTTTGCAATGAGGTTAATAAAGTGTTCAAGCATGTATCTACAGTCAATGTATCTAAGCTTTTACTCAAACTTTCAAAAAGCAGCGAGTTTTAAACATACCTCTAAATTCTAAAGCAAGAACTGTAAGATTTGATTCAATGCGTGCTTTCGCTATTATGAGCTTCAGCACCTCCTGTTCGACTACTTTTGTAACTAAATTATTATTATTATCATCATTCTTAACAAACATATCAAAGAACTCTTAAAAAAGGATAAATTAGAACTCTTTATTGTTGTCATCGCCATTGTACTTGGTTAGCGATTATGTAGAGGAGATCAATGTTTTATTTGGCATGGATGTTAGCCATTTAGTACCATTTGCAATGAAAATAAATCCAAAATAGATAAACCATAAAGCAAAATTATTTAAGACGAAGTGGCACAAACAAAGAAACAAAATATAATCGAACTTAAGCCTTTAAGTTGTATTTATTGAGACATATTGAATGGTTCAAATCATTTTATGCTTTTTTTGGATAGCGAAAGATGGCAGTCCTTACTAGTTAGTCTTTTGTGGACAAAGTAATAGAAATGGAGAAACTCAAGATGATGTATATGCTAATATGGATTAATTTTCATAATGTGTCATTGGAGTATTGATCAACAACATACTTTGCGTTTGACAAATTCATACTTTGCACTTTTTAATATATATCATGAAACAAATGAATCTTTTCCAAATTGTAGTCCTGATCCATAATCCTTCCTTTATTTGGCCATTCAAAGTGATTCAAAGAATATAAGGATTTTAGGTTAAGTGATAGAAATACGCCACATTTGATAGGTTTGAATTCTATCATTCGACTTCTAACTCTTAAAGTGACTTTGAATATAAAATACATACTTTTTGAAAATTTAAAGGATGACAAATCATTTTAAGATTAAAAAATTTAGAATTCAAATAAGTTTTATTCTAATATGTGAAAACAAGGAATTAATACATAAGTGATCAATTTCAATAATGCATAGACAGTCTTACAGTTTGTATTTAATTTTTTTATTACAAAAATTTGTTGAAAATCTAGGGAAATGTTGTTCTTTAGGCCACAAGTCAATAAAACCCATAAAATTAATAGCGACAACTAGAGACTAAACAAAATTTTGAAATCTTTGTTTAGCATAGACTAGTAGAAAACCCATATTATTGGAATGTGAATGAATGTCTTTATTACTAAATTCCTTCATTCGTTTTGTTTAGCAAATGGGATTTAACCATTGTCGATTTGTCGTCTTTAGCATATAAGGCATTCATTATCTTTTGGAATAATATTCTGTATGAAATGTCATATGAGTTGTGATGGTGTCTAAGCATGATTTTGAGTTTTAGTATATCTTGTTAACTATAGTGTCCTATACCAGTTGTCCCCTCCTACCTTATTGGATAATCATCTCAAAAATAAGGCTGTAACACCTGTGCCTGTCTATCATGTTGTATGAATTCGTCTTTTACTCCAAAACTGAGTCTCACGCTGTGGGACATTGAAACAATGTAAATGTCTTCTCACATGTGGCTTTTAACGACTATTGTTTTTTTTTGTTTACAAAGGAAATTAAACTAACACAGACTAATGCATAATTCTACGGTATAAAACCCCCTGTATGTCCTGTTGAACAATCTCAATACACTCTATTGGAGTATCTTAAAGCACGTTAATACCAGGACATGTTAGCAAAGCTAAACTTGCCATCTTGTCAGCACACCTATTCCCTTCCCTATAGATATGCTGAAGCTGAATGACCCAATCTTTACACAAGAGCTCCCGAATGCACCTTACCAAAGAAGTACCATTAAAAAACATCAACTCAGATGAAGAGAGGATATTAATTACCTCCAAAGAATCCACTTCTAGCACCACTCGTCGATATCTGAGGTTCCATGTCAATAATAGACCAATAAAGACCCCCCAGAGTTCAGCAGTCAAAGGTGAACACACTCCAATATTCTGCAGAAAACCTCCACACCAATGTCCTATACTGTCCCTTATTAATCCTCTAGTTGTAGCTATACCAGATCCACTCATAACCACATCATCTGTATTTAATTTTACCTAGCCCTCCAACGGTTTAGTCCATCCTATAAATGTACCCAGTGGTACTCCCAGAGCCGGAATAACTCTGCCTTCCACTACCCTGGCCTTGTCTATCCAAACAACATGATCTAATACTGCCTTAGCTCCTATGTCAGGCTAAATAAATTCATCCTCAAATATACTCTTATTTCTCCACTATCATAAGAGCCAACAGGAAACTCCAAAAATAGTAGCCCACGTAAAACTCTGTACTTGATTCTGGTTACCAAGATTGACAGTCAACCACATCTTTACATCCTGTTGAAAAAGGGTAGAATCGCTTACCGCTGAAGGGAATTGATGCCAAAAGGATTTCACCCTGCTTTAATCTCTTAGTGCATACAAGAATGTCTCATCGTGGCTACAAAACTGACATCTAGAGTCCCTTCAAATATGACGAGCCACTCGCTGCTGGTTGGTTAGCAGTTTTCTTTTAGCCAAAAGCCAAAGAAACAATCGAATCCATTGGGGCCTTGACCATTTCCATATCATTTCCCAAATCCTACTGTTATCTTTCACAATCTTGTCTTCGATGAGATCATAGGCGAAATCCACCGTAAAACACCCCTTCTTTTCTGGTCCTCAGACTATTCGATCCTCCCCCATCCTAGTTGTGGGAGGCATAATTGTCGTAATAGACATGCATACTGAAGAAGGGAGGTATTGTTGGAACACAATCTAATGCTAGTTACCATTCTCATGGACCAAATCCTAGACAGTAGCATACAACTAACAGTTGGGAGGTTGAGAAGTTGATACCAGTAAAAAAGGGCCCCAATCTCCTGTCCATGCATCCAACCAAAAATATATTTGTTTTTCTTTGCCTATTTGCCATTTGATTCCTTGGCGTACAAAACACCATATAGATGTGATCCCCCTCTATATTACCGAAGCCCCTTTCCTCTCCAGCGTTTAAGGGATGTTTTGGTCATCTATGTGATATTTGGCTCAAAGAAGCCGGACCCATAAAATGTTTGGTTTAGTAAGCACTTCCCAACCCAACTTAGTAGGCAATGCATCATTAGAAGAATGTACTCTTTTAATCCCTGGGCCCTCTACATGTTTAGACCGACATACTACGTCCCACCTAACCATATTCGTTTTTCACTGTCCATCCTTTATGCCTCAGTTGAAATCCCTCATTATTTTCTCTAAATCGTCACATAGTTGTCTCGACAATCTCACCGTTTGCATTGTATAGATTAGAAGGGAAGAGATGACTGACTGAGTTAATGTAACACATCCATCTAGTGATAACATTCGAGCACTCTAACCAGCGAGCTTCTGCTGTGCTTTATCCAATATATACTGATAGGTTTTCCTCGTGATTCGTTCATGTATTAATGGCACTTCTAGATATTTACCCAGATTGTATGTACATTTAAACTGGAACTCATGACTAAGAATACAAGCTTTATCCCGACTAATGTTCTTGGAGAAATAAATTCTGATTTTATCATTGCTCACTTTCTAACTTGAAGCCCTACAGAAAGTTCCCAACACCCACGAAATCACCTGGACCTAAGATGTTGATGCTTCAGCAAATAGAATCAGATCGTCTGCAAAGAGTAGATGTGAGATGGACGGCGAAATGGTTTCCAATTCCCTTTTTGCACCTCACGAGTTATAAGATGGCCTAGCCTTTCCATACAGAGCACGAAGAGATAAGGTGCCTTGCCTAATACCCTTTGTGGGAGTAAAAGGATTAGAGAGGTTGCCATTCCAAGAAACTTGCATTGATACCGTGGATATACACTTCATAATGAGACTGGTTAAGTGTTGTGGTAAGCCAATGTCCCTTAACGTGTCCTTGATAAAATCCCAGCTAAGTCGATCATATGCTTTTTCTAAATCGACTTTGATTGCAATAAAGCCAGTCTTCCCTTCTTCCTTCTCATCGAATGTATTGCCTCCTGAGCAATTATAATATTATTCGTTATATGCCTGCCCGAAATAAAACTGGATTGAGTATAAGCCACCAGAGAATCAAGATAAGGCTTCAGCCGATTCATTATCACTTGCGAAATAGCCTTATATAACACCAAGCAGAGGCTAATAGGTCAGAATTGAGTAATATAGTTCGGAGAAGATACTTTGGGAATCAGTACCAAAATAGTTTGATTCACCTCTGACTCCAAATGCTCATGTCGGAATATTTTCTGTATAAAGTCCATTACTACTGGTCCACCCTTTCCCCATTTTTTCTGAAAAATAAGGCATTGTTGTAACATCTTGTCACTTAAATTAGGGTTAAAATGGTGATTATTCGAGATTAATGAGAAATTAGGAAGCATAACTCATGTTTATGCATAATGAGGCATACACATACACGATATTATTGATCTTGCACATTACAATTATTTGTACATGCATTCATTGACATTTTTCGGGTATTATTAATTGTTAAAAATACAATTAAAATGTGAATTGTGAATTATTTGAGCTAAAAATTTATTTGGAAAACATTTAGATTATTTCAAATTTTTAGTGAATTTTGGGAAAATTTCTAGAATTTGGAGTATTTTTGGACTAGAAATAATGAAACATTTATATTGTGACATGTAGACTATATAAGTTAGCGATAAATGGCACACGTGAATAGTGACACGTGAAAGACATGTAAAGCATATACGTATTCTAATGTTTTGAGTAAGGAAAGTTTACTATAGCTATTGTTCTTCACTGTGAAGAAACGCTCAGCACCGAATAACAAATGTTATGCTTTTTGTATACTTGATTCCCCCTTATTGCTAGAATTAATTGCTGGATCAAGTGATTTTGATGATGATTGTTTAACGTTCATAAATAGATACTTGCATAAGCTGTTAGAGAACTGCAGTTTCGATGGCTAATGCATAAGATGATAAATGAAAGATTTGTGAAATAACTTATGTTTTGAATATGCAAAAGTGCTGGAAAGTTGATGTAAAGATATATACTCTATTTTGGTTCAGAGAAATCTGAATATGGTGATTTCACTGTTCATGCATGAAATTGTGAAGTATTTTTGGAGATAAATTTACATGAATTTAAATGAGTTAAATGATATGAAATAAAGTTTTGATGAAGTCGTGAATTAGAGTTGCTTAAATGATAAATTTGTGACGAAATGAATGAGTAAAAAAATGGGAAAAAATACATTAGATGTATGTAGGAAGAGAAATAAAATGCAGAGATAGAAATTGACAAGTATGAGAATTGGATTTTTGATTTGTTTTGTGCTGATGAACCAAATTTTAGTTAGAAGAATTGGTTGGAGTGTTATTTGTGTAGATGGAAGAAAATTGAAATAAGAATCAAAATTTGGAAAATACAGTAGAGGGAGAGAGAGAATTTGTAAGGTTTCGGATTTGTGATTTTTTATGTGTAAACTTGAATTTGATTTGTTTAAGGACTGTATAGAAGTTAGAAATGCATATTGGATGTGTTAGAAGTGTAAAAAATCTGGAAATGGAAGAAAATGAAAGAAGAAGAGAAGAAGTGCAGTTCAGTGAAGACGATGAAGGTTTGAGTTTTACAGATAGAAAACGGTGGCGGTTGCATGTATGAATTATGGACTAGAGTATTTCATTGAACAGCTCAAAGTCTTTTGGCTATAACTTTTTCATCCGAGCTCCAAATGACTTGAAACTTAGATCAATGGATTCCTAAGAAATTTTTCCTTCACTCCATAAAAATTTAGAGCTATCTGAATTGATTTGAAAGTGATTGATAGAATGAAAGTGTGGAAGTCCGCTGGAATGTTATTAACTGGAGAATTTTCATGAATATGCTTCAGTATTCTGATTATAACTTGATCTGTAGATTTCTAAATAAGTTGATTCTTGATTTAGATTAAACTAGAGATATATTCATACAACTTTCTTGAAGAAGTCTAATTTTAATTTTATCTCTAAGATTGTCAAAATTGGCATGAAATTGAGTCTTGACCTAGGTTGTAGCACTACCAGGGATAGAAAACATGTCCTATGGTTGTTAAATAAACTATCTTGCTGTAGACCAAATTAGGCTAAGATTTCTACACCAAAGTTGTAGCTTATTCTCTTATATTCAAATTGGATATGGGAATATATACAATGCATGTTCATGACAATTCCGGGTTTCTTATCATCAATCTAGTCATAATAATCATTTGGATATCCACATTCAATTTATTAACTCAGATTTGAGCATAACTCATAGAATAATGAACCAAATTGAATTATCTTGGTATCAATAGAGACTTAAGACATAAGAGAATAATTTGTTAGAAGGAAGTGTTACCAAATTCTTTCACTTTCCTTAATAAATTAATTGTGAAAAAAGGACCTGAAAGTGTACCTTTAAACAAATTTGAGTTAATAAATTGAATGTGGATATCCAAATGATTATTATGACTAGATTGATGATAAGAAACTCGAAATTGTCATGAACATGCATTGTACATATTCAATATACAATAATATGCATAAATGAATATATAATTGTCCAATATTGTGATATGTGAATGTATTTTCTAGATAGAGGAACACATTGAACGACAACATCCAGACATTGCCGGTACTTCAAGGCAATAGCTATTTGGAGCATACAATGAGTAACCTAAGATGGTCTCACCTTATTGTTTTGTACATTATTGAAATGTATTGCTATCTTATTGAACTGTACAGAATTGTGTTAATTGTGTACTGGATTCCGGACAATATTTTTCCGAGGCGTTTTGATGCATGAGAATGATATTGGAAGTGTTGATTGAATGTGAATGCATCTGCCTAAATGATTTTCTGATTCTCAACTGAAAAGTTGAATGCCGGACCTAGTCGGATGACCACTGCTACTGTGACTGTTACTGTAATTGATACTAAGACTGATATACTGTTATATTACATGCAAATGAAAGTGATTGAATTTGATGACTAAATTGTGGCATTCACTTCATTCCGATGCATGTAATATAAAGGAGTTGTGACTGGTATTGTTAGTGATACTGTTACTGATAAGAGCTTTAAGCTCCCGCATATATGGTTCGAGCCTATGGCTTACTATGATTAATGAGGCACAGACTGACTGACTGAGCCCGATAATTCAAGATACTGTCACAACAATATAAAAATGAATGTGAGTCTCATACTTATCGCATCCACATATAATTTGAATTCATTGAATGATTTGCAAAGCTGTGTGAATGTCATTATATGATTGAACTGTTTAACTGAGAAATGATTTATATGTGATAGTATTTGATACTTGTCAAGTGGATTTGAACTACAAGATTACATATTATAATTGATCTTATTTTATGACATGAGTGAACCATCGAGGATGGTTACTCTGTTGAGTACGCAAAACTCATCAAAATTGCACCGTTGCTTTTCAGGTTCGAGAGTGAGATGACCTAGCTTCTAAAACTCTATAGAAGCATATTTTGTGCAACTGTTACAGTCAGATTTGACTCAAAGGTCGGTCAGCTGGGATTGAGGACATAGTTGTTTCTTTCGAGTTTATAGTATTCGGTGTGTACTGAGTTGTTTATGTCTATAGGAAAATGTTGTATAAATATGGTTGATATTGTACTATATGAAACAATGTAAATTATGGTCTTGATATAATGTGATAACATTTTGGGTTTAGAAAATGTGTGATTGATGGTTTAGTGTATGATGCCATGTTATGTACAGTGAAGGTGAGATAGTTAACATGTCATTTTTGACAGGCATGTACACGTGTATCCGATGGACATACGTGCATATGTCAGTTGGGAATGAGGTGTCACAATTGTAACCATTGACCCGAGGCTTTGTTTAGATTTATTTCAAAAATTGCCTTCTTGATTTCTGCTGCTAGAACTGGGCCATCAACTTCCTGCACTGTCTCCTCTGGTAAAATAGGAAAGGCACCAAAAATAGGGAATCTAAATGTTTTATCATCTTTAGTAGCAAACAACCTTTCAAAATAATTCATAGCCACCTGACACAGTTGTTTAAGATCAGAGATCATATTTCCATCATTATCAATTAATCTCTCTATCTTTAGCTTCCTCCTTTTCGCCATAGCTACGGTGTGATAGTATTTGGTATTTCGATCTCCCTACAATAGCCACATACAATAGGACTGTTGATTCCAAAGGAACTCTTCCTCACTAAGGACTTGGATTAATTCTCCGCGAAGCTTATCTTCTAACACCAATAGCAAGTCAGAATTATCAAAATCCATTGCCCTTTGTATGCCCTCCAATTGAGCTAATAGTCATTTTTTTCGATGGAAAATATTGCCAAAGACAAGCTTATTCCATCTCGTGAGTTGTGTAGAGAAGTTGGCTAAGGTGGTACTCAACTTTGTTGCTACTGGGGGCCAATGTTCATCCACCACATTATCAAATTCATCATATGCTAACCATGCTGATTAGAATCGAAATACTGGTTGGCATAATTCACTCAATTCGCCCTATCAAAGTTAATCAGCATAGGTCGATAATCTGAGCCAAAAAAAAGGTAGGTGTTTATTAGTCGCATATGGGAAAGCCGCCAGTCATTTGGAAGAGCAAAACACGCTATCCAGTCAAGCCATAAAATTCCCCCTTCTCCAGGTAAACTTTGACCCAATATATCCTAAATCATGTAGTCCACAACAATACACCCAATCCTTAAAATATTTGTGAACTATCAGTCTGGAATGAGACCCTCCTCTTTTATCAGTACTATCCAATTTGGCATTAAAGTCTCCTCCAACGATTCAAGGTTCAGAAACTTGACTTCCAATCCAACGCAAATAAGGCCATAAGAATTTTTGAGTAGTAAAATGAGGACTGGAATAAACTGCAGTAAAAGCAAAGTTTGAGGACCCATACATGATATTGGTGTGTATAAATTGTCTGTAGGCAACCACAATCGAGACTTCAAAGCCCATTTTCCATAACATCCAAATACCTCCAGCAAAGCCGTCAGCTTCTACTCGAAATGAAAAATCAAAGCCCAATTTACTCACAACATTGTTTGCTCGCTGACCACTAATTCGAGTTTCAACTAAGACCAACATCCTTGGTTTATAAATGTTAATATAGTTCTACAAAATAGCTTAAAATCTATCCCCTCCAGCCCCTTGACAGTTCCAGATGATAATTGACATTAATGAAAATCTGAGTATGGAAGAACGTACTCCTATGTTGGAGGGATCTCCTGGGTTTCGTCACGACCATCTCTAGCGCTTCCTCCTGAAGTTTGCAGAACCATCTCTTTGACGTCTCCCTGTACAGAGTCTTCCTCCATCCTCATCAGACCGTCCATGGGATCTGGAGGTTTGGAAGGAGGAAGTATGCTTTGGTCCTCACTGATAAGTCGAGGATCTACAATTTCCATAATGCCCTCTATGAGGAAGTACTCTCCCCCTCAACCATCTCCTTAGCCGAATAGGATTTACTGTCACAGAGAAGTTTGGTATAGGAGCTTAAACAGACAGCGATATGTTTCTCCTTGGATCTGTGCAATGGTTGTATTTTCGTAGAAGAGTCCAAGCCTTTCTCAGATGGAGTTTTGGGTATGCGTGCCATAATGCTCTGCTCCTGGTGGGCCACCATCTTCCCCTTAATTCCGAAGCTACCCTTTGTTCTATCCCTGTTGAAATTCCAGGTGTATGAGAAGATGTCGGCTTGTCTTTAATAACACCCAATATTTCTATTTCTGACAAAGCTGAGATGCGAGATGCTCACACTCAAGTAGCTTTTGTTGGGTTGCGTGATATTTGATGGAGATGAGAATGCTGTGTGTGCCATTGAGGTTTCTGTTGAACCTAGATCCATGGTTCGTATAACTCTTTTGTCGCTTCCTTCAACGGCTCTGGTTGTTTCTCTATGTATCCCAACCTCCATCAGTAGAATATCTACCACCGTGTGATGTAATGGTTGGTGATTGCCTATCAGAACGTTTTGCTTGTACATACAATTCCCTGAATCGTGTCCCACGATTCCATAGTGGAAGCAAATCCATGGTAGTCCCTCATAAGCCACTATTAAGGTTTCACCATCAAGTTCTTTCAAACATAACGAAACACTAAGGTCAATATCCACTACAATTCTTACAAATTTTCCCGTTAAGCAAGCATGGTCGTTTCACCAATCTTTAATGTCTGTCTGACTAAGTTACCTGAAGCTGTGAGAATCATTGGATGATATCTAGAAATAGGCAACTCAAGAAATTGGATCTAAACCATTGCCCTTGTAACTTTCCCTTACGACTACCTAAGCGCTGGACTCCATCGTTGTACTGACAGTGCATAGCCTAGAATTACCTAAGGACTATTAGTTAAGGCATTGATAAAGTCTTCTCCTTCAATGAAGTTCACGAGAAAAAAATCAGTCCAAATCTACCACCTTCATGGGACCAATCGATTTCCACAGTAGCTTTAGGCGAGAACAGAGCATCTTGTAACCCACACGTCTGTCAAGCAATTTCACAATTACTACTTTTTCCCACTGTTTGTCCAGACGCGATTTGAATGTTTGGGATAATTCAATACAACCCCCTGAGTTCCCCTGTATTGGTATTATGTAGCCTTCCTCAATCTCAATCGGATTCTCATTTGGCCAGTCTAGTTCCGCCTCCCTTTCTTCCACGACCTATTCGCCTAAGACTGCATCGCTATAAGAAATCTTCACTCATGGTGGAAGATCTTCCTCTCAACTACGTATACGAGTTTTTTTAGCCTGATGTCCATCGTGAGCAAGAGTGTCTGAGTCTCCCCTTTCAGCTTCAAAGCGTTTCGACGTATCAAATATATATCTAAAGAGATTCACGTCTCTCTCTCTCTCTCTCTCCTCATTTCCTATTCATTAGAGCTTGTGTGACATTAACTGCAATTCCATTAACAAATAAACAACGCAAAAGTTAAGAATTGCCATCTCATATTTTTTGAAAAGTCTAATTTAGTTCTTACTGTTATTTATACTATTATATTGCTCTTTAATGTTTTAAAAAAGATAATAGATTCTAAAGTGTGCAATCTTTTATAATTTTTCGATTTAGTGCCTAAAGTTTTAAATTTTTTTACTTAAGTGGAAAATATTTTATAAACTTAATAACTCAGTTCAAAACATTAATTATGTGAATATTTGCTGATTTAGCTAGCTGAATCTTTTTTATTCGAGACATGCATACATCTACATAGAAAATCAATAGTCAACTAATCATCTATATGAGCTAAAACACCTGACTTAATATGCGAAAGATATTATAAGTCGAGTGTTTTAGTCTAAATTGATGATTACTTAACAATTAATTTTCTACATGGACGCATATATGTTATGGACAAAAAAGATTTCAGTTGCCAAATAAAGCAAAAATTTAACAGAACTAATATTTTGAACTGACTTACTAAGGTTATAAAAAGTTGTTCACTTAATTAAAATTTTTAAAAGTTTTGACACTGAATTAAAAAATTTTCAAAAGGTTGAACACTTTAGAATTTATTATCCTTTCTTAAAATGATATTGATAACACCACAAATCCTAATTGAGTTAAATTTTTTATTTTTTTAGTAAATGAGTCATAAATTTAGTATATCTCATGTCACAACTAGGCAATTTAGACCTACCAGGTACTTATATGTGTTGGTTTATATCCTACAGTCAATCGCTTTAGTTGTAGTTTAGTGACGAAATAATTTAAAGGCATTATTTATCTTGTACATATTTAGATGTATATGATAATGTCCATGGGATAATTATACTATACAAATGAAATTATAATGAGATTATAATTGTGAGATTCATATTGCATTTATGTATTATCCCTAAATTGTTCCTAGTTATTGTTCTATTAAGATTAGACATTAATAGAATGCAAAAAGACTAGTACATGTTATGTTTTTCCTTATGAAGGAAGTAGTCGATTTCATAGGCTAAAGTATAGAGATACTTAAACAAATGTGTGGGTGTTTATTAGAGAACAAGTTCACTGAATAGACCTAAAATGAGAAATCTATTTGGAACCTTACTTATATATCTATAGAATTCTCATTGTGATGATTGTATAAGTGATCATTTGACTTGAGGTTACCAAAGTTATCTTATATAGGAATTGCTATGTTTTGATACTACTTATGACCGATTTAATCATGGGTCATTTAATTGGCAGTCATTAGATGTAGCATGAACTATATGGAGGTAGTTGTGTGATCAAGATATGATTCATCACCCTAAAGTAATTAAGGAGGATGTTCCGTTGTTCTCAATTAGTATTGATTTGAGAAATCCTTGGCTAAGGTGAAATGACACTTTGTAAATATTTTACAAATGTCATTAATTGAATCGATAGCTAATGGTGGAGAACTAATATGATTGGACTCAAAAGAGTAGACATTAATTCCATGCTCTGTTTAATTGGAACATTGTATGATGAAAGGATGGAATTATACAAAACAATCATGCACAGAAGGTTAGTCAAAATCACTTTGACATTCCTAAATATTTAAGAGGTCATGATGTGTTGCTAGACATCAATCTTAATCTATGATTATAAATTGTTTAATTGGAGAATTAAAGATAAATTAAAAGGAGTTTTAATTTATCTAATT
>JANQAP020000159.1:1062186-1091860 GCA_026874005.2 Erythroxylum coriaceum
AAGATAGCCGCAAAGGAAGAACACAGACGAAGGGTATCGTCTGTGCTGACGTCACAACATAGACGCAAAGGAAGAACACAGACGAAGGGCATCGTTTGTGTTGACGTCACAACATAAACGCAAAGGAAGAACACAGACGAAGGGCATCGTCTGTGCTGACGTCACAACATAGATGCAAAAGAAGATATAAAGGAAAGGTATTGTCTGTGCTGACGTCATACACAGACGCAAAGGAAGAACACAGACGAAGGGCATCGTCTGTGCTGACGTCACAACATAGACGCAAAGGAAGATATAAAGGAAGGGTATCGTCTGTGCTGACATTATACACAGACGCAAAAGTAAGATGGACGCAAGGAATCGTCTATGTTAACATGCCACACACAGACGCAAGGAAACACAGACGCAAGGAATCGTCTGTGTTAACATGCCACACACAGACGCAAGGAAACACAGACACAAGGAATCGTCTGTGTTAATATGCCAAACACAGACGCAAAGGAGAAGCAGACGCAAATGAAAGATAGACACAGACGATAAAAAGTCAAACATAGATATAAAAGGTAGACGATAGGAAAGTCAGATGAAGGGAAAGACAGACGATAGAACCCAGACGAAAGAACTCTGATCATAAGTAAACACTGACGATGGGCCAACCATGGACGATAAAAAGAAGGAGCTAAGTCAGTGTTATTGAACAGTCTAACAGAAGTTGGTATCAAAGAAACGAGGTTAGACTCCGGAAGCGGGGTCTAACCGGCATGGTATCAGAGCATGCATGAAAGGGTTAGACTCCGAAATCAGGGTCTAACAAGTAATTAATGAACTCCCTTCAAATGGAGAAATCTATTCCATCTACCAATATTGTTATTGCCTCTTAGGCTTCTTCTTATCAAACTTCTACCTCTCAGAACACACCTAAGAAAAAAGTATTTTGCAACTATTGTAAAAAAAGTGGTCACCTCATCTCAATATGTAAGGAGTGATCCAAGAATGGTCCTTTATTGTCTATGTAGTGATAACTCTACTATATATGTTCAAAATGTGGACATTGTTTAAACACCTAAGTTAACTTTGCCTAAAACTTTTCTTTTTCCCAAACTCTCATTAGATCTCATATATATTAGTTAATTATGTGAACTTAGTGTTAACTTATCTTTTCTAAATTATGGTTATATTATGCAGGACCTATAAATAGGTGAGGCCCTTGGGACAAAGCATAAGATTGGATAACTATTTGAACTTACCTGACTCCACATTCTATCCAAAATTATTGTTGGTGTTGATACATCTAATATCTAGCACTCTCTTCTTCTTTTTTTACATCTCTCCAAACTTAGACTTGATTTTTTGATTTTTAGTGGTTCCTTGAGCCATGTCAAGATTGAAAATTTAGATTGTATCTCATGCCAACTTTCTAAAATATTATACTTTACCTTATATTAATAGTGATTACATTTCTTAGGCAACCTATGATTTGATTCATTTTTGAGATTTTAGGATATGCTCCTTATGTCACTATAGGAGGTTTATGATATTATGTGATCTTTATTAATTATTTCTCTATTATATTTACCTCTCACTTCATAGATTGTAACTATTTTCCATTTATTCTCACTTTGCAAATATGTTTTAAACTTGATTTTCTTACAAAATTAAAATTTTATGCACTAATAATTCCTTGGAATATAAGGAAAAATCTTTCATTGATATTCTTTATCAACAATGAACTGTTGTTCAAAGATCTTGTCCAAACATATGTTAATAAAATGGTAAGACTAAACAAAAGAATAGACATTTATCAACAATGAGCTGTTGTTCAAAGATCTTGTCCAAACATTACGACTGAACAAAAAATAGACATGTACTTGATAATATCTGAGCTCTTAACATCTATTCCTCTTATCTAAAAACCTTTTGGGGAGAAGTTACTCTTTTAACCGTCTATTCTATTAATTATAATCTTACTCATGTTATAAGTAATATTTCTCCTTATAACTGTTTGAATAATCATACTTCTGACTACCAAATTCTTAAAGTCTTTACTTTTGTTCTTTTCCAACCACATGGATACACCAAGCTAGAACTAGGAGCATGATTATCTTCGTTCCTAAGGTATAGGATATAACATAAAGGGTACAAGTGTTAGGATCTTTTAAAATAAAGACTTCATCTTTCTGCATGTGACCTTTTAGGAACATCAGATGTTTCTCATCTCTTTCAAAATTCCATGTCAATAAACCTTCTCTTTAATTTTCCTTTGATCCTAATATATCTTTATTTCTTGACATTTCTCTTATAGGATCATTATCTAAAGATTCTAACACTTTGACATAACCTATGCTTAATTTCATCATATCTTCACTAGTTATGGCTCCTTCGCCTCCTCCAAATGATCCTTCTCCATCTACTCACTCATCAGATTCTCCTATACCTCAACCTGCTCCTCCTTGTGCCAATTGAGCAAGTCAACCTTTTGTTCATCTTTGATATTTTTTTGTTTATTCTACTATTGTCTCTTTCTATGAACCTCACACATATTGTGATGCAAGCTCTAACTCTTTATAGCAAACAGTAATGGTAGAATAGTTACAGACACTTAGTAGCACCAACACTTGGGATATAGACAACTTACCTTCAAGCAAGTCTATTGTTAGTTATATATAAGTCTATAAAATTAAGATTGAGGCTGAAGGATCAGTTGAATGATATAAATTTAAATTTATTTTTAAAATATTTACACACTACGGTATTGACTATAAGGAGACATTTGCTCCTATAGCCCGTCTAATCTCGATTCATAGTTTTTATTATAGTAATTGCTAATAAGCATTGCTATTATTCCAAATAGATTTCAAGAATGCCTTCCTTAATGGTGATCATATATTAAAAGTATATGTAACCCATAGCTCCAAAATTAGTCTAATCAAGCTCCTATGACTATACCTTTTTCATTCGTAAATGACTCAAAAATTCTTTATTCTTCTCCTTTATGTTAATGGTATGATAATTATTGGTAACCATACTCAAGTATTTCCACTCTTAAATTTTTTTTTAATCAACAATTTAAGATGAAGGACTTGGTAATCAAATTTTTTTTATGTCTCGAAGTTTTATCTGATGAATTTGGATATTATCTATCACAAGTAAAATATGTGTTCAACCTTATCTCTTATGCTAGTATAACTAACACCAAGATTACTATCACTCAACTCGAACACAATATCCATCTTTTTGCTACTAATGGGACTACCTTTAATGATGATACTCTTTTATCTCTAATTAGTTGGAAGTCTTATATAGATCATTGACTCTTAACCTTATATTGCTTATGTTGTTTACATTATCAATCAATTCATGTTAGCATCTTGTACCAATCATTTATCTATTTTTTTGTATCCTTTCATATATCATAGGTACTCTCTTTCATGGTATTCACTTTTATCATTAATTTTCATTAGAGTTATGATCATACTCCAATGTTAACTGGGGTTAGGATCTAATTGATTAACATTCAAATACTATCTATTGTTTCTTCCTTGGCATATCTCTTGTTTTATGGTGTAACAAGAAACAAACAGTTATCTCTTGAGCTATCACGAAGGTAGAATACCAAGCTCTTGAAAACATAAATGATGAGCCATGAGCTCCTCTAGCTATATTGGTTGCTTTAAGATATAGGTGTTTTATCTTCTTGTGTGACTACTATCCTTATGATAATCATAGTGCTATACAAATTGCTCACAATGATATTTTTCATGAGTGTATCAAATATATTAAGATTGATTATCACTTTATATGAAATCATTTTCTCTAAAGCACTATCCAACTTGTCCTTACTTCAATCTCATGTAGACATTTTCACCAAATCGCATCCACCTTATTTTCAAACTCAAAATTTCTAGCTCCTGAATGCCTTAAGTTTAAAGGAGATAATTTATGTAACAGTAACAATATATGTAAATTAATAAGCATTTGTATTGTGTAATAATAGCATATATTTACGAATGTATATACCAAAGTCATGTATACATACTCCCTTGTGTAATAGCTTAGACACACCGATATACAAAGCATTTTCTTGCTCAAAACTCCTCTTCTTTGTATAAAGTCAAACTTCTTTTTATTTATAGTAAGGTGTTGAAAGAGAATTATTAGTGAAATGTTAAATTGTTGGGACTATAAGTTAAAGAATTATGGCATTCTTAGACGGATTAGTTATTTTTTTAGTAGAGAGATTTTGTTTTTCAAATCGAAAGTATCCTTCAATTGTTCATGTTAAAACGCAATTTCAATCATTTTTTTCTCATTTTACATGTAAATTTTTAAATTGTAATAATAATGACTGCATTACAAATATTATAATTGTGATTAGTGCAAAAGTTAAATTGTACATTACAAGTATCATAGTTATAAATCTTTTCAATCATATACATCATACTTTAAAGCTTTTAAAATTTAGTGTATTATATTATTCATAATTCTTTTCCAACATAATATACTTTCATTCATACTATCTGGTATAAAATAATTATTACTTTTCAATAAAATGAAAAAATAAATATTAAAAAATTAAGAGTCCCAACTGTGATTTTTTAACCTTTTTATTTATCTCATTTTTTTAAATTATCATATATCTTTTTTGTTAAATTACAAGTAAACCTCTTGCGTATCAATTGTAATTAGGTTGCATTATGATTTATGTTGCAAAATAATGTAGATTCAACTTCAAAAGAAAATTTGATAGCTTTCATAAATTGAAGTATTATGCTGACCTCAAACATCATTTTCTAACCTAAAAAATCGATTCTAGTATAATTTAAGGCTTGTTTCTTTTCATTTTTTATACTTTTAGTTTTAGTTACCAAAAGAAGAAATAAATTAGTAAAACACGTTTGGGTTATAATATTTCTATTTCTTATTTTCAAAAAAAAAACCCCAACAACATTATGATATCACAAAATACATGCTTTCATTAGTTGTGGCTACTGTTGCCAAATCGAAAAAACTTGTTACCACAATGATCCTTCTTATCATCGCTTCAAGAATCTGTAGGAAACCAACTGTGATCAAATCACGAGCATAGTGGACAATAAAAAATTTTATGGTTTCCTTTCGAATCCCGAGAAATGAATAACTTGAATAATAAAAACACGAATGGTAAAATAAAATCATACCTAATTTGTTTTTCTTGTTGAAATTCTTTAAAGCTTTTCAACATGTCAACCACAAGCTGTTCACTTGTCCAGCCTTTAACAGTATCCACAATGCAGCTTCTCAACTCTTGAGAGAATTTAAGCCTGAGTGCTAGCTCCTTAATGCTTACTCCTACTTATAGAAAAACCATTAGGGTTTTAAAATTTTTTATTAAAATTAAATTCCTTAATTGTAATTAAAGTCAAACTCTAATTATAATTAATTTAATTTTAATAAAATCAAATATCTCATATTTGATCCCTAAAGTTTCTCAAACTTTATAATTAAGTCCAACTTAATTAAAATTGATTTTTCTTCACAAGTTGCTCTTTAATATGTGACCCATTAGGTTCTTAATATATTGGTAACGATTATAAATTATAATTTGAATTCATAATTAGAATCATATAAATTAAAATACCTTTTAATTTATCTTTAATTTTCCAATTAAACAATTTATAATCATAGACTAAGATAAACATCTAGCAATATGTCATGACCACCCAAATATCAATAATGTCAAAGTAGTTTGACTTAACCTATTCATGCATGGTTATGATGTATAATTTAGTCCTTTCATCATCCAATGTTCCAATTGGACAGAGTGTAGATATAGTGGTTACTCTTTTCATCCAATCATGTTCGTTCTTGCTAATTAGTAATTGATTTATAATTAATATTTGAAAACTGCTTTTCAAATATCAATTCACTCTAGCCAGAGAATTCCACAAATCATTACTAATTAAAAATAGTGGAACATTTTCTCTAATTACTTTAGAGTGATGAAATCTTTGTTGACTTCCTCAACTATCTCTATATGATTCATACTGCATTCAAGTATCCTATGATAGTTTATAAGTAGCATCAAAACACAGTAATTCTCACACAAGATACCTTGGTAATCTCAAGTCTAAGGATTAATTATAAAACCATCATTATGAGAAAATTCACAGACACACAAGTAATATTCCATTTGGGATTCTCATAGTTGGGTCAGTTTAGTGACTTGTTCTCTAATGAGCACTTACATGTTAGTTTATGTTTCTCCATATTTTAATTTATGAGATCAATTACTTTTTTTATAAGAAAGAAGCATAATGTGTGCTAATTTTATCATTCAACAATATCCTGTCTTGATGGAACTACATCTAGGAATTTTTAAAAATAATATTTAAATGTAAATTGAATTTTATAATTATGATCTCATCATAATTTCAATTACACAGTAATTATTCTAGGGATTTTATCTTTAATATTAAAACAACAAATGTAATTAACTTAATACATAAAGATAAAGAATACCTTTCTATTAATTAAATAATAATGTCATACATCACCTTACAACTAACTGATTAGCTGTAAGGGCATAAACTAACAATCTCCCACTTGTATTGAAGCCAATCACCTGTGTATCTAATGCCATATCCATCCATATGTCGATCATGTCTCTTCCAAGACAATGGCTTAATGAGAGGATCTGCAAGATTCTCTTCAGTAGGAATTCACTCCAATACTATGTCTTTTTGCTCCACTATCTCCTTGATTAAGTGAAACTTTCTGAGTACATATCGTTGATGAGACCTTGGTTCCCTTGCCTATGCAATAGCACTGTTGTTGTCACAGTACAATATTACAGACTCAACAATGCTAGGAACCACTCTAAGGTCAATAATGAACTTCTTGATCCAAACTTCTTCCTTTGCTGCCTCTAACACTAAAATATACTCTACCTCGGTTATTGAATCCGTAATGTTTGGTTGTTTGAAACTCTTCCAACTTACTGCACCACCATTTATAATGAAGATGTACCCTAACTGTGATCTACTATTATCGGGATCTGACTAGAAACTAACATATGAATATCCTTGAACTCTCAACTCAGCTCAACTCCTCTATAGACTAAGAAAACATCTTTAGTTCTTCTCAAGTACTTTAAGATTTTTTTTATAGTCGTCCAGTGACACTTACCTGAATTGGCTTAAAACCTGCTTGTTATCCTCAAAGCATGAGAGACATCTAGTATAGAACATAACATCACATACATGATCTATCCAATAGCCAAAGCATGTGGAATACAATCCTTTTTATCTCTCTCCTCTTATGTCTTTGGACACATACTCTGTGAGAGAGAATTCCCATGCGACATGGGTAAGAATCCCCTCTTGGAATTCTTCATGCTAAACTTCTTTAGCACTTTGTCTATGTAAGTGGACTAGGACAACCAGAGCAAACGCTTTGGTTTATCTCTATTGATTTTTATTCCCAGAATATAGGCTACTTCTCCTATATCCTTCAAGGAGAAATTCTTGGATAAACAAATCTTTATAGACTAAAGCATAGGTATGTCGTTTCCAATCAACAATATGTCATCCATATATAGCACTAAGAAAATGACTACATTCCCACTAACCTTCTTATAGACAAATAGTTCATCCACATTTTTGATAAAATCAAACTTTTTTATTTTCTTATCAAAACAGATGTTCCAACTCCATGACGCTTACTTAAGTCCATAAATGGACTTTTATAACTTACATACTTGATTAGGAAATTTCTTGGATTCAAAACCTTCAGGTTGTGTCATATACACATCCTCTTGTAAATTTCCATTGAGAAATGTCATTTTGATATCCATCTGCCATATTTCATAATCATAATATGCAACTATAGCCAATAAGATCCTTATAGATTTTAGTATAGCTACTGGCAAAAAGGTTTCATTAAAATCAACTCCTTGTTTTTGTTTGTAACCTTTATCCACTGACCTTGCCTTGTACGTATGTACATTACCATCTATGTCAATTTTTCTCTTAAAAACCCACTTGCATCCAATAGGTACAATACCTTTAGGCGCATCCACCAAAGACTTTACTTGCTTAGTGTATATGGATTCCATTTCAGATCTCATGGCTTCATGTCATTTTAAAGAATCAA
Source organism: Erythroxylum coriaceum (assembly GCA_026874005.2). Classification (NCBI taxonomy): domain Eukaryota; kingdom Viridiplantae; phylum Streptophyta; class Magnoliopsida; order Malpighiales; family Erythroxylaceae; genus Erythroxylum; species Erythroxylum coriaceum. The sequence continues at coordinate 1,070,317 of JANQAP020000159.1, forward strand.
CATCAAACATTGCTTCTTTAAAAGTAGTAGGCTCATCATGTATAATCAATACATTATCCTTCCCTTGCTCAATATGTAGATCTAATCTAGTGTAGGGGGTAGGGGGTAGGGGGAGGAATAACATATCCTACTAGTACGTCGCAAACTATGTGTCTCTTAAATCCTTGGTTGTACATCATATGTATCAACTTAAGGTTGTTGTTCCATCTCGATGTGAATTTATGGCTTTTGAACTTCTCTAAGTTCTACCGTACTCCTACTACTTTCTTTGAGAATAAATTCTTCTTCTAAGAATGTAGCATATCTTAAAACAAACACCTTTTGCTCAAGAGGATGATAAAATTGATATCTGATACTCTCTTTCAGATACCCCACAAATTTGCATTTATCTGATTTAGCTTGAAGCTTATTAGATATAGCATGCTTCACATAAGCATCACATCCCCAAATCTTTAAGTGTGACAACCTTAGTCTTCTACCAGTCCATATCTCATATGGTGTCTTGTCAACCGATTTGGATGGAACTCTATTTAAAAGTTAAGCAACGGTTTTAATGACATATCCCCAGAAGGAGATAGGAAAGATTGCATGACTCATCATGGAATGCACCATATCTAATAAAGTACGATTTCTCCTATCAGAAGAATCTCATTCTCTTTTAAACTAAGAAACTCATGGTCTAAGTCTTCACCACCTTGATCTAATTTAAGTGTCTTAATACTTTTACCAGTTTGTTTCTTAACCTTAAGTCTAAATTCTTTGAACTTTTTAAATGATACAGACTTTTGTTTCATCAAGTACACATAATCATATCTAGAATGATCATCTGTGAACGTAATGAAATATGAGAATCCACCTTGAGCACTAGTAGACATAGGCTCACATACATCTAAATGTATTAGCTCTAATAACTCACTGACACATTCTCCCTTTCCACTAAAGGGTAGTTTGATCATCTTTCCTAACAAACATAATTCATAAGTTTCATATGATTCATAATCAAAAGGATCTAAATATCCTTCTTTATGTAACTTTGTGATTCTAGTTTCATTGATATGAACTAACCTACAATGTCATAAGTAAGATGGATTTTAGTTACTTAACTTTCTTTTCTTATTATTTATGTTAAGAACTAGTCTTTCAAGATCCAACTCATACAAACCATTTGTAAGTATTCCAGATTCATAATAAACATTATCTTTATAAAAAGAACAACTTCTATTATTAATAATAAAGACAAATCCATTCAAATCTAAATAAGAAATAGAAATGATGTTTCTTGTAATAACTAGAGCATAATAACAATTATTTAGTTATAATACAAGGCTAGAAGGCAAAGGTAAACTACAAGTTCCTACAGTTAATGCAGTAACTCTTGCTTCATTGCCAACTCACAGGTCTACATTGCCTTTCCTCTACGATTTACTCCATGTTAACTTCTGCATATTATTACATATATAAGAACCACATCTAGTATCTAATACCCAAGTATGTGAAACAAAAGTAGAAAGATTGATCTCAATCATAAACGTACATAAAGAGATAACTTCCTTAAGCTTTTTATTTTTCAGGGTAGCAAGATAAGATGAGCAATTCCTCTTCCAGTATCCATTGACTCCGCAATGAAAGCATATGCCCTTATCATTTCTCTTCTTCTTAAAACCTCCTTTAGGCTTTACTGTATTAGCATAAGCCTTCTGTTTCTTGTTTTTATTCTTCTTAAAGCCCTTTTTCTTGCTCTTGGAAGAATCCACAATAAGCACAAAACTGGGATCCTTCTTAGGGCACCCTTCTGTAGTCTTTAGCATATTCACCAGTTCCGATAATGAAATGTCCTTTTGGTTCATGTGGAAGTTCATAACAAACTGTGAAAAGCTCGAACTGAGAGATCGCAGCACAAGATCAACATTTAACTCATGGTCCATGACAAAACCTAATTAGGCTAATTTTTTAGTATACCCAATTATCTTTAGCACGAGTAGTTTGACTAAAAATCCTTTTACCTTCTTGCATTGAAACAGTGCCTTGGAGAATTGATACCTCTCCACCCTACTTTATGTACCAAAAAACTCCTTAAGATGCAGAATCAAAGCAGGTGCATCAATGTTCTCGTGCTGCCTCAAAAACTCTAGAGACATGCTAGCCAACACACACATGTAGCTTGCTCAATGTCATCAATATAACATTGATACATCTCCTAAACCTTATCAGTCACATATGAACTAGGCTCTGGTGGAGTCGGAGTGTCAAGAACGTATAACTTCTTTTCCTGCCTAAGAGCTATTCTCAAGTTCCTAAACCAGTCCGAAATTTAGGTCTAATCAGCTTGTTAGCATCTATGATGCTCCTCAACATCAGATTGGTACTCATCTTCTGATTCTATAACCGAAAGATATAAAAGGAGCAAGTATTAGTTTATTTCCAAAATCAAATAAAATAAGGACTGTAATAAATATTTGATTACTCTTACTATTTTATTCAAAATAATAGCCCTCACTATTAAATCGATAAATTATCAAATAATTTCCTAATAGGCTATGATCTTATTCAAAAATAATTGATCTTGAGTTTGATCAACAAATAAACTAAATTTAAATTATGTAGATAATAACTTTATTAATCACATCTTATGTGACTCCTATATCTATTAGTTGACAACTCTTTGCCAAAATATATCATATATATTATTCCTAACCCTGCCTCTAAATCCATACAATCATGAGTTTACTCATCCAAATCATTCAAATTTAGTTAAGTAGGACCAATTATTTAAGATAAAATATATCCTGATTAAGGTAGCCTTGAGTTTACTCAACAAGTCAAGCAATAAACAGAATATGGTTTTATTCTTAAATAATGGAAGGCATCCATCATGTTCCTAACATGTACTTAATATTTAATTGATAGATTTAAATTTTCAAAAATTATTAATCTCATAAAAAATAATATAATCTCATTATATTTATAATTCCAAAAATAATCTAATTATGAAAGTAATTATTTAAAACCTTTGCTTGATTTTAATTATTGATTTGATAACTAATTTAATTTAATAATTCAATTTTTTAAAAATTTTAACTAAATTCCAAAAATATTCCCAATAAAAATTACAACTTGAAAACAATTTTCAAGAATTGGAAAAAAAAAAATTTAATTTTATTAAGAATATAAATTAATTTAATCTCTATTAAACTAAGACTTTAAAAATATTAAAATCAAATAAAAACCAATAAGAGGCTGTCTGGCACGTGCTGTGTTTGTGAGGCATATGTAGTCTCAGTCAACAGGAAATATTGAGTAGAAGTGGCCTAATTGGTTTCAACTCCTCACTTAAGACTCTCCTTTGTAGGAGGTCTTGAGTTCGAGTCACCACAAAGGGGCAAGAGGGGAAATTTTCCCTGTTGATGATCCTCTACCCCTAGGCATGCTCCTTAGTCCGATCAATTGCGGACATCTCGCTTCCAGCGGCAGTGTGGGAGTTGGAACTACTAGGGAACTTGGGACTGATGGGAACTTGATGCTGAGCAGGGCCAATGATCAATCAACAGCTGACCAATCAGTATGAGACGACTCCTTGTGCGTAAAAGTGTATAGGCTATGTAGGAACCTGAGGGACCTTGGGGTTCTACATTTACCTCCTCTAGGGCTCTTGGGGTGGGGTCTTAGGGGCTTAGGATTAGTTCGGCAAAGCTAGGATACCTAATGTATATTAAAAAAAACATTATTCCCAAACGTTGGGCACGTGTCTTACACATGCCTATTGTCTTCTCACAACTGCTAGGTTTTCTTTGATTTTTCACCGCTACCACTCTTGGTGATGTTCCTCCAGACGCCACACTGCTGTAACCACCGTGCCATCGATTACTTCTATTTAACGACGCTAAACACCCTTAACACTTGAACCAGTGACATTGGCTTCAACCTACCACCAGCAGTGGTTTGCCGCTGGTGAGTAACCCAAAAAGACAAATGCAAAACGTAGGCAAGATATACATGCAGTATTACGCAATTCCTAAACAGATAAAACATGAATATAGAACAGTCATGCATTCTGATTTTTGTACAAGGAATAAGTTCTTCAAAACAAAACAATTGCAAGCGCAATGCAGAAGATAGCGACATAAGGTTTTTCATAATAAAGCAAACAGTAGATGCAAAATAAGTTTTAGAAAGCATAATATGATTTTCTAATTCATGGATTTTATTGTTCAGAATACAAACCACGCGAAAAACAACACAAGGAGTAGAGGCGTAGGCAATTTCTCGAACAAAAGCGGAGATGACAGACAGTATAAATTCTTTAGAAACACTAATTTGACTTTAGTAAAAGTGTAAACCAAATTTAATGCCTTAATTTTATCAAATCAATAACAATCAAGCCTCTAGTTCAAGTTAAACAGTTAAAGGAGACTCTGATACTAATATTAGAAATCAACTGTAATCGAATCATAGGCATAGTGAAAAATAAAAAATTTTATGGTTTCCATTTGTATCCCGATAATTAAATAACTTTAATAATAAAAACATGAATCTTAAAATAAAATCATACTTGATTCATTTTTTCTATTAAAATCCTTTGAAAGTTTTTCAACGTGTCAATCACGAGCTATTCACTTGTCTAGCCTCTAACGATATCCATAAAGTAGCTTCTCAAGTCTTAAGAGGAACTAAGTAAAAGTGCTAACTCCTGATACTTACTCCTATTTATAGAAAAAGCATTAGGTTTTTAAAAATTTTATTAAAATTAAATTCCTTAATTATAATTCCTTAATTATAATTAAAGTCAAACTCTAATTATAGTTAATTTAATGTTAATAAAATCAAATATCTCACATTTGATCTCCCAAAGTTTCTCAAACTTTATAATTAGGTTCAACTTAATTAAAATTGATTTTTCCTTCATAAGCTGCTTTTTAATATGTGACCCGTTAGGTTTCTATTATATTGGTAATGATTATAAATTATAATTATAATTTGTAATTAGAATTAGAATTAGAATTAGAATTAGATAAATTAAAACTCCTTTTTAATTTATCTTTAATTCTCTAATTAAACAATTTATAAGCATAGATTAAGATTAACGTTTAGCAACATGTCATGATCACCCAAATATCAATAATGTCAAAATAGTTTGACTTAACCTATCTATGAATGATTATGATGTATAATTTAATCCTTTCATCATCCAATGCTCTAATCGGATAAGATATAGTGTTTACTCTTTTTATCTAATCATGTTCATTCTTGCTAATTAGTAATTAATTTATAATTGATATTTGAAAATATCTTTTCAAATGACAATTCACTATGGCCAGAGAATTTCATAAATCACTACTAATCAAGAATAATAGAACATTCTCTCTAGTTACTTTAGAGTGATGAATCATTTGTTGACTTACTCAACTATCTTCATATGGTTCATACTACATCCAAGTACTACCGACTGAATTATCCTAGGATAGTTCATAAGTAGCATCAACACAATAATTCTCAAATGAGATACCTTGGTAATCTTAACTACTCTAAAGATCAATTATAAAACCATCATTATGAGAAAATCCATATACACACAAGTAATATTTCATTTGGGATTCTTATACTCAGATCAATTCAATGACTTATTCTTTAATAAGCACCCACACATTTGTTTAAATATCTTCATACTTTAATTTATAAAATCAATTACTTTCTTATAAGAAAGAAACATAATGTGTGCTAGATTTACCGTTTCAATAATATTTCATCTTAATGAAATTACAACTAGGAACATTTAGGAATAATACGTAAATGTAAATTAAATCTCATAATTATGATCTCATCATAATTTCAATTACATAGTAATTATTCCAGGGATTTTACCTATAGTATTAAAACATCAAGTATAATTAACTTAATACATAAAGATAAAGAATACATTTTTATTAATTAAATAATAATATTATACATCACATCGCAACCAACCGATTGGCTGCAAGGACATAAACTAACATAATCCTCCACTGTTATTTTTTGGATTTTTCAATTTGGAGGTGAGTTCCCAAGTTTCTCTATTTCTTTGCCACGTATCCTATCTCTCTCCCCTTTTAAAGAAGAAAAGAAGAAGAAGAAATAAACATAAGTAAAAACTCCAAAAAGCTATAAATTTTCTTCCTTTTTCTCTTTGTAATTAAGGTTTTGCTCTCCCTTCTCGCTTTTTTGTATCTCCTTTTCTTTCTTAAATAATTGTAGAACTTGTTATGTTTTTATTTTCTTGCATTCACAAGATAAATAATTAAAACACACCTTTCTATGGTTATGCTTCTATAGGGATTCGATGCTATGTTTTTGTGCATATTAATTCCAAGTTAAAATTTTGTGCCTTTTTTTCTTTTATATTAGAATTCGAGGACAATCACTTTCTTCTTGATTGTATTATTAAATTTTCTTACTTTGCTTATTATCTCCTACAATGCCCTAGTTATTAGTTAAAATTTAGGGTCATAAAGACGGATATTTTTTATGGTAGTACAAGAAATAGAAGTGAATGTAATTCATTTTGTATCAGTAGATTGGAAATAAGTTAAAGAAACGTGGTGTTTGACATTAGGTAGCTTTGACTTATTACATCATGCCATCATCCATTATAATGGAGATTTCTTATTATTTCTTTAAGACTATCCTTTCATGGGTGGTCGGATATATCTTTTGTTTAATATGTATATGACAACTTTAGGAGGGCAAAACCTTCAAAACTTGATACATGATGCATATGCCATAAAAAAAATGAAGATGATAGCTTTTGAGTTTAAGAATGCTGACAAAGCGACAAAGAGTCGAAAAGCCTCCAAAGTTACAAATATTGTGGCTTCTTATTATGGTAAATGAATCCAGATATGTGGTATGTGTGCATTTGGTGGAAGTAAAAAGCACAGGAAGTAACAGGCAGAGTGGTTATGAGCGTGGGATTACCCATAGGGCATAAAGTCCATTGGCACCTACCTCCAGAAGGCTGGATAAAATTAAATATAAATAGGGCAATGCATCATGGGATTGGTCAGGGTATGGCTGGGGGTTTACTAAGAGACAGCTCAGGGCAATGGTGTGGTGGCTTTATGACATTGTAGTCCAATGTGCACCATTAACTACGAAATTACAAGGGGTGCATGACGGCCTTCAATTGGCATGGAATCTAAAGTTCTGAAATGTAGTCCTTGAGATAGATTCCTTAGAAGTAATCAATGTCCTGTCTATATCCATAGGTTTTTTGACTGATACTCCTCTTTTGGTGCAAGGCATACGGGAGCTTTTGGACCGCGATTGGATAGTACAAATTCAGCATGCCTATCGCGAAGGGAACCAGAACGCTGACCAACTGGTAACTATAGCTTCATTCACAAGTCCGGGTCTGCACGTTTTGACAGAAATCCCAGTAGAACTATGGGCGTGGGCCCGTCAGGATAGCCAAGGAATGTCATATCACCGAGGGATGAGATAAAGTTGTAGCTTCTGTTTTTTTCTTTCCATTGTAATAAAAAAAAGTTCATACTGGTTGTAATGGAAGCTTTTATAAAGACATATAACTTGACTTTGTCCACATGCTATAAAAGGTTTTGTTAGGCCTTTACAATATGCATTTTTAGGTGAAATCTCGTGTTTTATTTTATTTGTTTGACTATCCATAAATTCGAAATATTTTTCATTTTCTTAGAAGGGTCTTAATCTAAAGACAATTACCAATATGTTTACCAATGCAAGATGCATTAAGGAAAAGAAGATAAATGGATTTAATTGCTTTATTTTCAAAATATACGACGATCTTATAACTTTGAAGGCTAGAAAAGATCATAAAGCACATTTTATTTGGCTATTTTATTTGTGTGAAATAACATTCACTATTTTGACTCTTTGTGATTATTTGTATTTTTCTAGTATCATTGAGTTTTGTAGTGTAAGTCTCATTATTCTTTATTAAGTTTGATGTGTGAAATGTTGAGAAGATAGCTATTTGTTTGACCTTTTGTAGTTTATAGTGCTTATTTTTATATTTGTAGGACCAAGAATTTATTTAGCTGTTTTAAACCGAAATTTTTGTTTGGAAATGCTAAATTTATCCAATTCCTCTTATTATTGTTTAATGGATTTGATCGATTAATTGGGTATAGGGATGTGATTTAGTATTACAAGGGAAACTAGTTTATGTGAAATTTTATGACATAAGTTAGTTTATAAACTATTCTAATTATTCTAGTTTATAAACTATTCTAAGTTGGATAAATTCTTATTTAACTGATTAAGCTTTTACTGTAGTTGAACTTTCAATTAATTAAAGTTTCCAATATGACTCGAACTTGTGACCTTTTAGTCATAAAGTAGCAATCTTACCGATTGCTATCCAAGGCTGGCAACCTTATGTCTTGCAAATTTCACATTTATATTTATAAATTTTTTATAATATTAGTTGTTTATATCTTTTTATTTTAATAATTTTGATAATTAATTAATTTAAGACTCTAATTTGGTATTAAGACGATAATTTGATATATTAAGAAATAAATTAATGTACAATTTCCAAAAATGAACTTCTATACAAGATTGATGTATAAATTTCTTTAATTATATTTCATTTAAATATATTTTTATATATTAAGAAATGAGTTAAATTAAAATTTAATATTAATATCTAATAGTATAATAAAAATTAAAAAAGACAATAAAATCTCACATATTTTAGTTTTTTATTTTTATTATAAATTTCAATCAAATAGGATTTTATTTTTAATTTGTAATACAAAATATGGATCAAATATATTTTATTTTAATAAAATATAAAAAAAGTAAAACAAAAAATAGAAATAGAACCAAACAAACACCTTAATAAATAGATGTATTAAAGTAAAGACTTGTTTTCTTAGGTCATTGGGTGGTTCATGTGCTAATTTGGTTAGTTACAAATCACCCCACATTTTCGAAGATTGAACCTACAAATATGTTAAATCAGAGAATAACCTAATAGTAATTTATTAACAAAGAATTTGTGATAAGTTGACCCAACGTTACAAGATAATTTTGAAAATATAGAAAAATAAATAAAAATAAAAAAATGAAGTTATGTGCAATTAACCAAATTCTTAATTGTTCTTTATTTCTTTAAACTGAGGTAATAAGCTTCTCTTAAAATTTTTACAAGTATTTTAATGAATTTTAAATTATTATAATAATATAATAAATAGCCCTTGTTGAATTATTTAAAATAAATGAAAATATTTTAATATTTTAAATTAACATAAACATTCAAATTACAAATACTATAAGATATAAACATTTTTGCAAATATTAGAACATGTAATGATTATTTTGTAATTTGACAAATATTAAAAATCTAAATATCTACTTTATCCTAAGTTCATAACTGCCCATCAAAACCAATTCCCTTGAATGACAAAACTCAACAAGGATAAAACAACTCTCTGTGTAGGAAGTCTCTTGATCTAGTAATGTTTAAGATCGTTAGAAGAATAGTGTAGTAAGGCCTTTAGTTTTTCCTATTCTATTAACTCCTCCATAAATTAGTGTTTGGTTTAAAACATAATCATATTATTATTTTGAGGTGAGGCATTGATGACTCAGACCATTATTTTTATATTTTAATTCATAAAAAATATTTATGATCTAAAATACTGTTATAGATTAAAAAAATTTTGAATTATAAATTATTTAATAAAGTTTTGAGAGTAATGAGATGTAATGTTGTAATCATTGATTTAATTGCAAGCTATATGGTCTTTAACATGCAAGTATGTGATGTACATGATAAGCATAAAAGACAACTAAAAGATTATAGATAATTAGTATAAGTGATAAAAACCAAGTGATATGGATAGTTGGGATCATATTAAATAAGATATGTTATCACTTCCTTTCAAGTGCAAGATTGTATGAGATAGTGAGCTTGTTCTGAAGATGACGAAATGTTGATGAGGACAAGAATATGTCATACATAGAGAACTTTATAAGCAACTAAATCTCTAATAAAGTGAATATCGATTTCAATGTTCTTGGTATGAGCATAAGAATCTGGATCTAAAGCAAGAAAGGTAGCTCCAAGATTATCACACTAAAAGGTATGCATAAGTTGAAATAATCCAAGTTTGCCAAAAAAGAGAAATTATCCAACCAAGCTCAACAGAGGTTGGAGCAATACTCCTGTATTTGGCTTCAGTGCTAGATCTAGCAATGGTAAGTTATTTCTTAGTTCTCTAAAAAGTGAGATTAGGGTAAAGAAATATACAGTAACTGGATGTAGAGTGACAATTATCATGAGAGCTTGCCCAGTCAATATCACAATAAACGTATAAGGATAAGAGATGGTCCTAGTGAAGTGAATGTCATAAGAGGTTGTGCTGACTAAAGGTATCACAAAATCTATTTGACTACAATCTAGTGAATGTTAGTAGGAACTATAAGAACTGAAAGAATTTGTTGACATTAAATTAGATGTCAGAACAAGTAAGATAATGGTATTATAGAGCACCAATAGTACTTCGGTATTCAGTATAATCAAGGAATGGAGTGACATGATTTTTGGAAAATGGGAGAGTAAGTGAGATAGGTATAGGTATGGGTTTGGACTTATCAAGAGATGTGTAAAGAAGGAGGTTTTTGGTGTATTGATATTGAGTAAGGAGAAGACTAGGCTTGACTTCGACTCCAAGAAAATGATGGATGAAACCTAAATCTTTGATTGAGAAAGAGGAGTTGAAATTATTGATAAGTAAAGTGATGAAAGAAGGGGAAGAACCCGTAACCAAGTTATCTTCCACATAAACCAAAAGAAAGGTAGTGTGGGACGAGGTCTTGTGAATAAATTAAAAGATATCAAATTTAAAGGAAATAAAATTAACATCAAGAAGCTTTTGACTTAAGCAATGAAACCAAGCCTGAAGAGCATGTTTGAGTACCATAAAGGGCTTTATGGAGTACCATAAAGGGCTTTATGGGTTCGACTTACAACCCAAGCCTACATTCAGTCCCCAAGTATCCAACTTGAGTATTTCACTATAAAAACCCAAGTAGTAATTTGACGAGCCTCTTCAAGCTCACGAGTACATATTTTTCAATGTTCTCCAACCTTTCAAACTACTAGTATTTAGCCAGCCTCTAGAAGCTCTCAACAGATAAAAATGTAATTTGCTCGATATGAGCTTTAATGATCTCTCTCAAAAAGAATTTTCACTTTCTAAAGTACAAGAGATTTAACAATAATATCAATTTCAAAAGTACTGATACAGTGAATATAATTTGAGAATTTTACTTGTCCACTCTTCTTATTCTCAGTTGTAGTAATTCTTCCTTAAATGGGCATTTCCTTCACCTAGCTATTGCCTTATTTTTGTTCTTAGGTTGACTTTGTATCTTTGATATCTCTGCTGGAATATTCAATCTTCAACTGTTAAGAAAAACAAAATATGGAAATGTCTCGGAAATATAGGATTAGCAGGATCCTTTTGGATATTGTAAATAAAATAAGGTAAGTTCATAAAAGGAGGTTCCTGTCAGAAAGGAAGCATATATCCTATGATTTTATTTCTTTTTGAGAAAATGTATCATTACCTATACAACAAAATAAATCCAATTTGATTTTTGAAATATTATAAGGCTATCATCAAAATCATTAAAAAGCCTTGAGCTAACAATCTCTCCCTTTTTGATGATGACAACCAATAATAGATTTATTTTCAAAAATTCAAATCATAAACCAAGATATACCTGTAAACTTTAGCCTTTCATTAACAGAACATATATCACAGCAGAATACATCACAAATCATTAAAGTAATATTAAAAAAATATCACAGATCATTAACTACTCTCCCCCTTTGTAATTATCAAAAAAATATATCTACTCTCCCCTTTTGTCATTATCAAAAGGAAGAGGGGAAGGAACTAATCAATCAAAAAGTAAAAACATCATAATCGTACAAAGATGTAAAAATAGCAATATCATTTAAGAGCGTTTACTCTAGGCTATTAAACTAGAAGGAGCCTTCTAAATAATTCATTCAAACTGTAAGATCCTTCTACATAACTAATTTATCCTGATAGGTGCCTTCCTTTTAGAAGGGGCTTGCTAATACCTGCAAACAAAAGTAACATAGTATCTTCCAACATAATTAAATATTAGAAAATTTGCACATAACAAGCTATTTTTTTAATAAACAGAATCTATCTTCTGAAAAAGGCTTAGTGAAGATATCAGCTACTTGATTATCAATATTAACATGCAAAAGATCAATGGTTCCTTTTGAAACCTGATCTCTAAAAAAAGAATGTTTGACTTTTATATGCTTAGTCCTAAAGTGATGCACAAGAATTTTAAAAAGATTAATAGCACTAGTACTGTCAAATAATATAGGAAAATGATCAAAGTTTATAGACAAATATTGGAGTTGATGTTTCATCCATAAGGTTTGGGCACAACAACTAGCTGCACCTATATATTCTGCTTCAGTTATCGAAAGTGTTTTGCAGTTTTGCTTCGTACAGGACCAAGAAACTAAGCTTCCTTAAAGAAATTGACAGTGACCACTTGTGCTTTTTCTATCGACTTTGTCTCCTGCATAATCTGCATCACAATAGCCAACTAAGTCAAACGAATCAGTTTTTGAATACCATAGTCTAAAATCCATAGTTCTGTAGAGATATCGAAAGATTCTATTAACTGCTTGAAGGTGGCTTTCTTTTGGATTTGATTGAAAGTGTGCACAAAGACACACATTAAGTATATGCCTAGTCTTAAGCTTATAAGATATAATAGTTATCTAATCATTCCTCTATACTTTGTCTCATTCGTAGCTTTGCCTTCTTCGTTTTTATCAAGTTTAGTTCCAATGTACATAGGAGTACTCATAGGTTCGGCATTCTCAAAATGATATTTCTTAATGAGTTCAATTTTGTATTTGTCTTGGCTAATGAAGATTCCTTTTTCTGTTTGTCTGATTTGTAATCCAAAAACGAATGATAATTCTCCTATCATGCTCATTTCAAACTCCCCATGAATTAATGTTGAGAATTCTTCACAGAAGGATGGATTAGTAGCACCAAATATTATGTATCAACATATATTTGCACTATAAGTAAATCATTCTCCTTTCTCTTAATAAATAAGATTTTATCGACCTTTCCTCTTTCAAATTTATTCTCAAGCAGAAAGTTACTTAACCTCTCATACCATGCTCGAGGAGCCTGCTTTAAACCATATAAAGCTTGGTTAACTTCATCACGTAATCTAGATGATTTCCATCTTCAAAACTTAGGGGTTGCTTAACAATTTCTTCTTCGTTAATGTAACCATTTAATAATGCACTTTTAACATCCATTTGGAACAACTTGAAGTTTCTATAGTATGCAAAGGCAAGTAAAATTCTGATTGATTCCAATCTAGCAACAGGTGCATAAGTTTCATTAAAATCAATACCTTCCCGTTGATTGTAACCATAAGCTACAAGTCCAGCTTTGTTTCTTACCACTTTACCATTTTCGTCAACTTTGTTTCACAAAACCTAACAAGTTACAATAACTGACTTGTTTTGTGGACGAGGGACTAGATTCATACTTTGTTCTTGTCAAACTGACTTAGCTCATCTTTCATAACTGAGACCTAATTCTCATGAGTTAGAGCTTCTTCAATAGACTTTGGTTCTGATTGTGAGACGAAAGCCACATAGTTGTTCTTGAAAGATGATCTTGTTCTTAGGTTTTCAGAGGGGTCTCCAAGAATATATTGATGTGTATCAAAACCTCTCCATTCTTTAGGTGTTCTCCATTGCATAGGTTCCTGCTGGGAGGTGCTTGAGGAAGGAGCCTGCTCTGTCTTAGCTTCAGAAGGACCTTCTTGATCTTGTGGTTCCGAAGCCACTATAGGTATGGTTTGAGTCTCTGATGTATCTTTAGGAATCAAAAAATGCTCTTCATCATCTGAATCAATTACTATTATCGATGGTAGTGCTTCATTAAATATTACATGTATTGATTCTTCTATCTTCCTTGTTCTTTATTATAAACTCTGAATCCCTTACTCACACTACTATAGCCTAGAAAAATGGCTTCATCTAATCTCGCATCGAATTTGCCAATATTGTCTTTTCTATTGTTTAGAATGAAGCACTTGCAACCAAATGCTCAGAAATAAGCAACATTTGGTTTTCTTCCTTTCCACAACTCATAGGGGGTCTTCTTGAGTATAGGTCTTATAAGACATCTGTTAACTACATAACATGTCGTGGATAATACTTCTGCCCAGTATCCATGAGGTAATCCACTTGCACATAACATGGTCCTGGCCATATCAACCAAAGTTCTGTTCTTTTTCTCTACAACTTCATTTTCCAAAGGTGTACTTAGACAAGAGAAGTTGTGAGTTATACCGTTACTGTCACAGAATTCTTCAAATTTTCTGTTATCAAATTCTCCTCTATAATTGCTCTGAATTGAAGTGATGCAATACCCTTTTTCTATCTGAATTTTTCTACAAAACTTCTCAAACACTTCAAAAACATCATCCCTATTTAATAAGAAATAAACCCATGTAAATATGGAGTAATCATCTACTAGAACAAAACCGTAATGTTTACCACCAAAACTTTGAGTCCTGGTGGGACTGAATAAATCTATGTGCATAAGTTTAACTGGTTGGCTAGTAGACATAATATTTTTAGGAGGTTAGTTGCTTCTGATTTGTTTATCTTTTAAACAAGTCTCACAAACCTGATTGCTTTCGAACTTTAAGGTTGGTAGTCCTCTTACTAACTCGTTTTTAGACAATTTTGATAGAATGCTCATGCTAACATATCCAAATCTTCTGCGCCAGATAAACAAATCCTTTTCTAGAGAGACAAAATACTTAACACTTTGTGAGGACATGTCTTCCAGTTGAGCATAATATATATTCTGATTTCTAGGACCATCAAACATAATATTATCATTATGAATATCGACAATTTCACAATGAGATGCATAGAAAATGACTTTGTAACCCTTGTCACATAACTAACTTACACTCAATAGGTTATTTTTCAAACCATCAATAAAGAGAATGTTATCAATAGAGGTAGAGCCAAAATCACCAATTTTACCAATTCCGGTGACCTTTGCTTTATTTTTGTCTACAAAGACAATATTACCTCTGTCTTTTCTTTCAATGTAGTTGAAGTGTGATATTTCACCTGTCATATGTCTCGAATAGCCACTATCAACTATCATTGATTCTCCTTTGTCTCCATTTTAAAACATATCTACAGAAAGCATTATCTCATTTTAGGTACCCAAATTTTTCTGGGTCCTTTCAGGTCAGTGGTTTGACATTTTGGTCTTCAAACATACAACTGAGATAATTTCTTTTTACAAAAATTACAAGAATGAATAATGTGACCATGTTTACCACAGTAGAAGCACATAACAAATGAATGAGAATTGATATAATTTCTACTATGTGTCAGATTCCTGTTGTTTTTATTATAGCTACTGCTAGATTTAACAAAGAAGTTCTTATATGGCCTGATATTTTTGTTTTCATTGTATCTATTCTGGCCTTATCAAAAATGCATTTACCACTACCAAGCAATGTATCAAGATTCTTCCTTCCATCAACAAAATTTTCCAGATCTTTTTCTAGAGATAAGATCTTTCCAAGACTTTTCTCCTTTTCAAGTTCTAAGGCGACTACTTTTTCTTCTAACTGTCTTACCTTATTATAATCATTTTTAGCAGCGTATTTTCTAACTTAGCTACTCTTTTATTCCAGAACTTCCTTTTCAGAAACCTTTTGCTTATAGTTAACCTAGAGAGACATATTCCTAGTCGTCAAATTCTCATTCGTAGATTCCAATGATTTAATCTTACTCTACAGAGATGCATCATTGCTCTTGAACTTTTCAACTTCTTTGAAATACTTCACTGTCAACCTTTTATGCTGATCATACAATTCATGATATGCATTTTTCAATTCATCAACTTCAATATTAGAGTTAGAATAATATATCTCATCGTCTCCCGATTCAATCAAGAAGTAAATGTTGCTGACTTCTTCTAGCTCTTCTTCTTCAAAGTTGTCAGAAACCTCATCTGACTAAGTTGTAGTCATCTCTTGATTTCTAGATTTTCTATTCTCTGACTTGTCTTTTTAAAGAAGAGGGCATTCTGTTCTTGTGATTCCAGGTTTCTTGCAATGATAGCATATGATTTGATATTGTTTTGTGTATTGATGGTTGCTGCTGCCTTTTGATAGGAACCTATTGTTTCCAACTTTCTTATTTTTTCTTCTCTTTTCTTCATCAGCTTTTTTTATAAAAGCGGGCATATTTTATGACCATAAAGTCAAACTCATCATCTTCGTCTATTTGCAACTCAGTGTTACTTTCATCACTGTTTGATTCGTCGGTTGCTTTTAGTGTCATTCCTTCTTTGTAGTAGGATCCTTCTTCTCGCCTAAGCTCGGTTTCATAAATCATCAGATTTTCTTGTAGCCAGTCGAGTGAAATAATGTCTAGATCCTTTATCGTTTCTAGAGATGTCACCTTAGGTCTACATTCCTTTAGTAATGACCTCAGAATCTTCGTTACGAGCTCATCACTAGGATATATCTTTCCCAAGTTCTTTAAGGTCGTGATGATGTTGTTGAAGCGTCCAAACAATTCGTCTATGGTCTCTCCTTGTTTCATGCTAATAGTTTCGTATTGATGCACTAAAAGACTTATTCTATGCTTCTTTACCTCATTCGTTCCTTCAAACGTGACTTGTATAAGTTTGTCCCACATTTCTTTTATTGTAGAACAGTAGGATATTTTCTCATATTCTTCTGGAGATAATGCACAGATCAGATGATGCTTTGTTTTAGCATTTAGTTGTGCATTTCTTCTATCAACATCAGTCCACACTTCTACGTTAACTGAATTGCGGAGTGTAGCTCCAACTTTGATGGCTTACCAAACTTCAATATCTATAGATTGGAGATAGATTGTCATTCTCTCTTTCCAATGGGAATAGTTATTTCCATTAAAGTAAGGAGGCTTTGAAACGGATTGTCCTTCAAGACTTCTTAAGTTGTTTGCCATGATCTATCACTTGCTGTAAAATATACTAAATATAAAACCTCTCTCTAATACCAAATGATAAAGCAATCACACGCAAAAAGGGGGTGAATTGTGTGTGACAAAAAGTTTTTGCAAGTTCTTTCAATTTGTATAATAAACAGATCTTAGTTAACAAATAAAAATAGTAAGAGCTTGTCAGAAGATAAGGCCTTTTAAACGACAGGAGCCTGTTAGGCAATAAGAGTCTTTTGTGGGATAGGACCAGTTAAAGAGAGAGAGAAGAAGGGTGTAGTCAATTTATACTAGTTCGGCTTTCAACCAAAGCTTACGTCCAGTCCCCAAATATCCAACTTGAGCGTTTTATTATAAAAACCCAAGTAGTAATTTGACGAGTCTCTTTAAGCTCACGAGTATATATTTTTCAAGGTTCTCTAACCTTCCAAACTACTAGTATTTAGCTAGCCTGTACAAGCTCTCAACAGATAGAAATGTAACTTACTCGATATAAGCTTCAATGATCTCTCTCAAAAAGAATTTTCACTTTCTAAAGCACAAGAGATTTGACAATGATATCACTTTCAAAAGTACTAATACTGTGAATGTAATTCGAGAATTTTGCTTGTTCACTCTTCTTATTCGCAACTGCAGTGATTCTTCGTTAAGTAGGCATTTCCTTTAACTAGTCACTGCATCATTTTCATTCTTAGGTTGAATTTGTATCTTTGATATCTATGCTAGAATCTTCAATCTTCAACCTTTAAGAAAAAAAAATGACAATGTCTCGAAAATATAGGATTAGCAGGATCCTTTCGGATATTGTAAACAAAATAAGGTAAGTTCATAAAAGGAGGTTCCTACTAGAAAGGAAGCATATATCTTATGATTTTATTTCCTTTTGAGAAAATTTATCGTTACCTATTCAAGGAAATAAATACAATTTGAATTTTGAAATATTATATATAAGGTCATCATCAAAATCATTAAAAAGCCTTGAGCTAACAAGCAAATGGTCTAGTTGTTAGAAATGGCCAAGGTGAGAATACTATGAATGGTGGTGGATTTAACTACTAGACTAAAGGTAGTAGTATGTATAATCAATAATTGGGATTTGATGATATCTTTTAGCAAAAAGACACACTCTATAACGTTTAAGAGAACCATTAGGACGTCTTTTTATGTGAAAAAGTCATTGACAACTGAAAATATTAGTATGTGGAGGAGGGGAAACAAAGATCCAGATGTGATTATAATGAAAAGCATTGAACTCATCAAGCATTACTTGGTGCCAGTGAGGAAATTTATTGGCCTAAATAAAGGATGTGGGATCAGGAGCATGAGGGTGTGCAATGGTGGTGTAGATGATGTAGTTAGAAAATAGACAGGGAGTACAAGTGTGATCACGTGTATATGTGATAATAGGATGGACAACTGGAAGTGAGGGAGGTTATTATTTGAAACTGAGATAGTAGGAGGAAATGGTTGAAAGGGCAGAGGTTAGGAAACAAAAGAAGAAGTAGAGGGAGAAGGAGAGGTGGTTGGAGGAGTACTAGCAAAGGGGAAAACATTTTCAAGAAATCAAACATGTCGAGAGTTTTAAATTTTAGAATTAGTAGGATCAAAACAGTGATACCCTTTGTATTGAGGGAAAGAGCCAAGAAAGAAACAAAGAATAGATTTCAGGGAAAGTTTTTCAGGACTAATAGAAGCTAAAAAGTGAAAATTGGCATAATCAAAGACACAGAGGAAGGTGAGGTCAAGTTTGGTGTGAAAAGCATTTTATGTGGAGATTTATGATTGAGAATAGGTGTAGGTAAGAGACTGATAAGATATATAGCAGTAGAAATGCTTTAAGCCAAAAGATTTTTGGAATGATGCATGAAGCAAGAGGGTGGGGCCAATTTTGATAATGTGATGTATTTTACATTCAATAATACCATTTTATTGAGGAGTATGGGGGCAAAAAATGTAAAAGGTTATTCCATTAGAGGTGAGGTAGTGAGAAACGACACCTTTGATGAGTTCAGGAGCTTCATTGTTTTGAAATATTTTTATAGTGGTAAAGAAAAGGGTTTTAGTGATGCCTTTGAAAGTTTCGAAACAAAGAAGAGCGTGAGATTTTTGTGCTAATGGAAAAATTCATGTAAAGCAATTAAAATCATCCACAATAATAATAAAATTTCTAAATCCGAAAAGAGAAAAGACAAAGAGAGTCCTCAAATGTCACAGTGAACAAGTTGTAAATGTATGATAAAGATGCAAGAAGATAATGAAAAAATGAGACAAATACTTTTTTTTTAAGACACAAGGTACAAAGAGTTGTAACTTTGGACCTAATAATAAATAGTGAGATAAACTAGAAAGAGCAGAATGACATAGATGACCAAAACGTTGATATCACAAATTAGGTGGAGCAAAAGTGGCTGCCAAAGCAACTGAATTCCTAAAATTTCGGGGAAGCTATAATAGTTAGAGATTGTTGTGGATAGGTTCTTGTAAAAAGCAGTATCTTGGATTTGAGATCCTTTACAATGAAAGTATGAAACCAAAGGGATTAAATTCAGTAAGGCAAGAGTTGTAAGTTATTTTAGCTATAAACAATAAATTGGCAGTGAGATAAGGAACAATAAGAATATTATATAGATGAAGTAAACGAGTGTGAGTGAAAAAAGATAATGAACCAGTAGATGAAATAGGAAGAGTGTGTCATTATCGATAACCACTTAGTTAAGAGTCTTTGTATGGCGTGACATAATCTACAATTTGAGCTCTAGTGTCCAATAATCATTATGTCATATTACTAAAAATGGGCTAGGAAGTATACATAGTAGGCTGAATATTCATTGAAAAAAAGATGTGGTGAGATTATTGAGAGTATATTATGTTATTTATGATGGATCTTTAGGCAAAAATAGCATCATTAAAAAGAAAATCACACCCCCAATCTAAATTTTATTAATATCAGTATAAATAGATGCTTATGAAATTGTCTGTCTTTTTGGTGAAATTATTTGATTATATATAAAACATCCCTCAAGTAATTTTATGTTTAACCGTAATTGCCACTCTCATGGAAGTCTCCATTGAATTCGTAAGCATCTTGTGGTATGATCGATTCCTGAAAATACAAGTTAGAAAATTTGATGTTGGCTAGAGGAAGCACGAAGGAGTGCCTTAATATACGAGGATGGAGCATCAAGTCCGCCAGTATTTCAAAAGGGGTTACTTGTTCTTGAAGATGTGCGTGATACTGATATCTTTGTATCTGCAGTCTCTGTCTCATTTGTCGCTAAGACCATATAAGAGTAATAAGTAATAACACATCTCTCAAGTCTCAACATCATATCTTGTAACATAAAACATATTACGTTGCGCTCTACACTTATTTTAGCACTGTTCTTTTCTCTTCGTAGCTTTTAAGGTTTCTCTTCCCATTGGCTAATCAGTATCCCGTTCCTGTTCACTTTTTTAGCTTTGATGCTTCGATCTAGCTTCTAACAAGTGTTTCCCCTAATTGGTAGGCCCTGACTGTTCTTTTTGCTGGCCAATTAAACCAGAACTTCCCACAATCTGCACCATTTTCGGGCTTCTTCGTGTGCTGTCGTCGATATTGGACATCACCATCATTTTCATCCAATTAGTTCCCTCACCCACTCATGTTGAAAGTTGCTTACCAAATTTCTTGGCCCCCAAATTTTATCTTAGAAATCCTCTATGGTCCCACAAGGTAATAAGATAATTTAGGCAACAGGAGGAAATATAAACTAACATTGAATCAGATTAATTATATATATTTGCTTAAACAGGTCATCCATGGTACTAGAAGATGTGAAAGCCTCATGCATCATTCTTCATTAGTCCTTCTACGATTTTTGGTTCCATGAAAAATTATAACACAGTGCTGCTTATTTAGATATACATGGTTGCATCTTAGGAATGAAGAAAGAGATTTCCAAGATGAAATTGTTGGATCTAGAGAGCCCACTTTCATAAGAGATCTTCGTCGTGGATCTATAAAGGGAACATACTTATAACTTTGATATCACACTTCAACCCAAAACCTTGAAGCATTAAGTTTATGGGTCATTTCCACTTAAATGTCCTTCACTAGTTTCATCTCTTTCTAATGTAAGATTCCTACGCACACTTGACATCTTAATAATTTCCCCCTCAAGTGTGAACTTCCATATTAAGTTTGGACTCCCCCTTAAGTAAAAGTCTTTTTCTTAGCAGCTTGAGTATATGGTGTCACCAAGAGCCCTTCTACTCCATTGGTCTGAGATCACCAGGAGTCTTCTTGCTCTTCTTCGTGGAGAGGCAACCATATAATTTGACTACCGTCTTTATACTCATACCTTGTCGAACTATTGACACTGATACTACTTGTTAGATTTGAAGAGCCCATTTTGACATCACACTTCAACTCAAAACTTTAAAGCATTAAATTTATGGGTCTTTTTCACCTATATATTTTTCACTAAT